>OMKX01000240.1:0-10587 GCA_900302425.1 Brosme brosme
AGGCTCATAAAATGAGCCCAACTTCTGGAGTGAGTTGTGGGCATGAGGCCTAAGTTTGCAACGAGGCGTTAAAACTTCACATTTTGTTGCTCCCGTCTTTGTCTCCTTGCCAAGAAGTAAAACCGGCTTGTAGCCCATGGCATGGAATTTCTCAAGCTGCAACAACAAAATGATGTATTTGCTGGTTAAAAAATGTAAAAGCAACAGCAAAAATCAGTAAGTATATTACTGTAATTATTAAATATAAAAATACATCAAACAGTAGAAGTGTCGCGGAAGGCGACTAGGGGGAAAAGTAAATGAACGGCAAAGACAGTTGATTCCCCCCCAGATCCCGAACAATAGACTCTGGCTGGAGCCGATATTCCCTGCCCCTAGGGGCACTGTGGGTTGGGGTATACGTTGTGTCCCCTCTCTTCTACACAGACTAAGAGGGACCAGGATATAAAAGGGGCCAAGGCATTGAGTTCGGGGGTCCTCACCCCGAGAACAGGAGTGCCGATCACTGGACGCCGGCAGACGCAACGATTATCGCGGACCCACTACTACCGGAGACTACTGCACGACCAGACCTCGCCACACCAGGAAGGACCACTCGGACGTTCTTCAGTTCCCGACAACGCCTCCCAGTCCCGTTGGAAAGGGACGTAACCTAGCCGTAAGCTTCGATTGAATCGGACTCCGAGAACGCCCACACCACTCTGAAGCATTGTTTTGTCCTGTCTGTTCCATCTAGAAGTCACCCTCCGTTCCGGGGCGATCTTCTAGCCTGCTCGGCCTCCGTGACCGGCGAGGGACTTCGTAGACGGACGGAACCCTACACCACATCGCACAGTAGTGTTTGTTTGTTTGTTTTCCAACTCGCCGTTCGAGGGACTAGTTTGGCGCGAGTTGGAACGGGCGATTTTTAGACTTTACTATTTGTTGTTTGTTGGTTTTATATATATATATATCATATTTTATCTTTGAGTCCATCCTACCTGTGTTGGATTCCCATCGTATAGGGGGGGGGTAGTAGTATGGCAAGCACTGCGTGATACTAGGCCTATTGGTTCAGCGAGCCCCTGGTTTTTTCCCAATAATCAAGTGTGGTGGTGATGATTATGCATGACTAGGTGGGTTCATAACCGTGATTTTCGTGTTCTTGAGGTTGGTCCCCCCTCACGTGTTCAGGGGGCTGTGTGCAGTGTTCAGTGTGTGCTGTGTGCAGCATTTTACAGGCTTGCAGTGTGTCCAGTGAGGGCAGGGTGTGAAATGTGTGCAGTGTACTGAAGTGGGCTCGACATAGTAGGGTTTATGGTAATAGCGTAGCACCAGTCTACCCCCTGGCCTAGAGCCATTCCTTCTCCTCCTCCTGGTTAAGTGATAGACTCAATCTTAGTGTCATATGATTGTGTTAATAAAGTGTTTTTGTTAATAATTGATCCATCGACTGCTGTTGTGGTATTTGGGGGATTCCTAGTAAGAGGTTTGCGTGACATATTCACATGTCAACAGAAGCACTCGCTGTTGAGATACAGAGAGAACATGATCAGCTGAGAATATTTATGTGGCTACATTGAAAGAGATGTCATGTGTTTTAGCTAACGTTAGTACTTTTACTTATTAATGTTGAGTGCGTAAATCATTTAACAATATATTTGTCTTCATTCTGTAAATACCAAGTGCTGCATTCTTTGTGTGTGTCACTATAAATACTATGTTTTTTATACATGAAATGCTTTTGTGCTTATGCAATTACAACAAAGGTAAGGTAAGGCCTACCCTGGAAATCCAGAGTTCTCGCGAGAGCACAATTTGAATTTGCTCAGCGAGTCACTCTGATAATCAGTCATATGGCTATTACCAATTCCCTTGGATCCGAACATAAACCAATCACATCGGTGTATCTGATATAGGCGGGCCAGAAGCGGGCTAAAAAGATGATGACAGCGCTGCGACGGAATCAGTCCGGAATCAGTCAGTAAACATTGCAAGATGGCTACGGATGAATGCCAGTTGTTTGAAACGGCTTTGGCCGCTACAATATAAGAGTTAGACTTGGCTTTTCCTCTAAAAGAGGAACAGAAGGCGGCGCTCAAAGCTTTCCTTTGCAAGGACATTTTTGCTGTTTTACCGAACGGATACGGCAAGAGTCTAATACGTCACCCCGTGTATTCATCTGATTGGTCGTAGTGTTATCCAATTGCTTGCAGTGATATTTTCAAATGCATGCTTGGTGCCGCCCCTCGAGTTGGGCCATTTTCATTACTCATTACCAGACCCTACAGCTTTCTAGATGTGGGTCTGGATTTCCAGGCTAGCCACAATCCATACGGTCCCAGAAATGGAATCTGTAATAAAAAATAAAGAATCAGAGTAATCTTGAACTCCTATCCTACGGAGATGCACCCTTCTATAGGAATCATGGATCCCAGTGCAAATATCGTTTTACACTGAAGGTTATACCAGTTATACCAACCTGAAACCAACTTGAAAGAAAACTCAAAAATGTATTCCCATCCATTTTAACACTGAGGCAGAGTCATCTTCTTTCTCCCACACAGACAGAGAATCATAGACACATTACCGAGTTGGAATGAATGTTGGATGTATGCAAGCCAATGTTGTTGTGGTGAGGGGACATGAGCACATCTATGGTGAGGACGTCTGCAATTACTTTCCATTCAAGCAACCCGGCATTATTGGTAACGGTTTATATTTAGTGTGTTTATTTTGCAATTTGCAGGGCCGGCAAAGAAACACAACATAATGTAGTTGGCAGGAAAATATGCATCAACCAAATACTAGTAGTTAAAAAAAAAAGTGTATCCTGGTGTTTGCAGAAAACTAGCAGGAAGGTCAGAGTTGCAATGTGCACATGGAAAATAGTTAAGAGGTAGGAACAACGTTGGTGCACTGCGCTCCTCTGTACCATGCTAAATGTACAACAAACATATTTGTATTATACATCGGCCCTCCTGCGTTGACCATGTATAAAGTGCACTTGCAGTGCCCAGCAACATTAAGTGGAAGAGTAGCCAACCAGAACTAGACCAAAACAAGTGAAATGGAGGATATGCCGGGCAGATGACCTATAAGCCTGCATGTAGCTCTAGCAGTATTATCTTAATACAGCAACATGAAGCTGGTAGCCGGTTTTAAAACGGTACAGGTTTTATTTTCCTCACAGATAGGTCTTTTTCATTAGGATTTACAACTCCATGATGCATTGATCTATAAAACAGTTCAGCATTGGCAAACAGTTATGAAACGATTGACACCCACTATTCCACTCAATTTGTTTCTATTAGCAAAATTAATACATTGCATTAAAACGTGTACACAAAAGTTATGCATTTGTCAATTGAACTTACTGCACTATTTCAATTATTCTACAGGGATATTCTGGTCACATAACAGTCCACATTTTACACAGCCCCCCTCCCTCTTTAAACACCTCAAGGACAAAAACAGTTCTTGATTAGGCAGGGAAATTTCCATCTAGGATGGGGGTGAAATGGTGCAAGTTTTAATAAGCAGTGAGGAAGTTAAAATATGCTGAACCCCAGCTACTGCCAAAAAGTAAGTTGGTGTTTCACAGTCACACTGGATCCATGTTTCAACCTTTTGCAAAGAGAAACCCACTTACAGAGGCACTATCCTGAGACCAGGAGACAATTTTCTTTTGTGCTTACGTTAGTGAGCTTCCCATTAAATAGACCAAGAGAAATGTAAACACGGTCAAACCAAACAGTAACACTGGAAACACTGATTTGGTTATTTAGACACAACGCCGGAGACAAGGTGACCCGAAATTGAAAGCAGATCTGGATTACTTGAACAGAGAGAGACAACATTAGTAACGTCACATCTTTGGCCATCCTGAGTTCAATCACACCAACAGATCATGACAATTAATGTCCTTTATTCTGCAATCTAAAGTATCGTCTGCATTCATTCAGCCTGCATTTCCCAGAAAGCTGAAACTATGTAAAGTAGCAGTCAACTGGAATCCTCAAGTGCCAGGAGATGTGCAGGCGACATGCATGACTGACGAGTAGAGAAAGGGAGTGACAGCCTACTGTAGGCTAAATGTGAATGTTAATGCATGACAGCAGCAATGCCACGTAGGCTACATCACTTTGCTGGAGCTGCTGAACTGGTTTGGCATGAGACTGCAGTTCGCACGCTGCTGTTTACACTCCAGGTAGGTCACAACAGAAGTAAAAACTAATTTTGACAGCCCAAATGCAACCAATCAATACACACAAGATGTTAAGCAAAACAACAACAAATGTCAAACAAATGTCTCGAACTGAACATAGCATGGTTTAAGACACTGCATTACAACACATACTCTGTCACATACTCAACACATAAGCAAAGTCTTTATCCCTCCTGGTTTCTTATAAACATCCAGTGCAACGCCGTAAACAGTAACCATCAGGGTCCATTTGGACAAGCTACAAACATACAAGTACCATGGCAGGGAGCCACAGCTTCCTACCTCTGTCCAACCACAATCAAGATGAGACAGGGGGAAAGAGAGGAAGAGGATCAAAGGAATGGAAGGAAGGACACAATACAGACACCCATCAACTCTGCTTTCTTAAAACGTAACGCCTAGTTTGTCACTAAGAAACTGCTCACAATACCCCATAGGGATAGTGTGAAACCGGAGCCTGTGTTAGAAGTCTCTGAGAAAGACAAATGTCAGATGATATGGTCAAGAGAGGTCAGGCAACCTGTTCACGAGGCGAACAGAGGGCTGAACAACTTCATAGTCTTCCTGTCAAACATAATACCACTCTCTGCCTACAATTAAATACAAATACACATTCATGTATGTGTATGTATGGATCTGCAAAAAAAAAATCATCAGAAGCTTTTCATTTCTGAATCTGTGTGCAGTAAATAATGTGGCTAATTGGTTATCAAAATAATAATCCATGAACTAATTTCTAGATACATCATTTTTCTTTTCGTTTATGGCGTGTATCACCAATTCCAATTACAGTGTCATTAGCAGATCAAAAATATGAATGGATTTGCCAGTGGACACAACAATGGAAACAAGACAATCAATAGGCCAATAATTGATGTTACAGAAGTGTTTTCATGAGCGGAGTGAGGACACTGTGCCCCTTGGGATGGTGTGATCAACACTGACTGCACAGTACTAAAGTATATGTGCAGAGTCCATATGCAGTATGTGTATGTTTAACTACAATTGGAGATAATAACTATTATATATACCAGTTAAATGAGTACATAGAAAACATCAGTAAGAAAAAGAAAGTAATGTAGAGAACAAAACGGTATAGAACAGAATAGAGTCAGAATCATTTATTTTAGTTACTCTAGCAAACCTAGTACTAAAATTAGATCAATGATAACACCCTCTCGAGTAGAATTAACCTTCATTCTACTTTGTCGTGGTGGGCTCAGCACAAATAACCCACTGACGGAAATATAGGCCTCAATGAAGCAGTCTATCTTGGGAAAGTAAAAATTTGCCTGGCTGCCTCGCAAGGCTTCTGGCTGCCATGGCAACTATTTCGGTGGGAGAGTGAGTCATCTTTTCAATGTCTGTCAGAGACAACAGCAGCTATGAGCACTCCAGGCTCTCTGCTAAAGGAAGGAAGAGGCATTCTCACTGCCTCATGTCCATGACAATTTGATGCATGATGAATCGCATTAAGATCACCTCTGGCAAAGGGCTAGGCATTTATATGATGGCTATGATAATATCCTTGAAAATGTAAATTATGCATCAACAGTAAAATAGCCAAGATATCAGAAAAAGTGTATTCTGTGATGGGTCTCAATGCTTTAAATTAATATTTAATATTTCCAGTGTAACTAATATTATACTTAGTTTTTGGACAAGTTCAAAATGTCACTATTAAGCCCTTTACATTCTTTTAGAGCATTCTAAATAGTAAATATGACACTATATTCACAAGACAGAACATGTCTTAAGAAATCTGTCTCAAATCCAAACGTCTAACAGAGTATTGTATCACATGCCGCTAAGGCTAGTGATATAGCCTCGCTATACTTTACACAGTGCCACCGAGAGGTGATTCGATTATGCAAGTCATGGTCACCACAACACAATCTCCTCATATCCTCACATTCAGTGAGTGTGGTTAAATAACCCAGATAACCTTGTAAGTTCATGGATTGGATCAGTGGAGATTAACCAAGCCACTGTGATACAAATAATTTTGAGAAACTTAAAGGGTGTTTATTGCCTGACAATCGTCAGCTAGAGGATCGCTCTTTGATTCACTGGGATTGACACCGTCCACTCTCCTTGAAATCCTGATATGGAAGCACACCTTGATACGGGAGTGCGTCACAGATAATGTCTTAAAAGACACAGAAATTAGGTTCAGGTTCAATTGTTCATCAAACACGTGCAGTTAAGCTATTAATGTAAAGTGAAAGGTGGCCACCCTGTTTTAAGCATGTTTTCCATCATCCAATAATAAAGCCATACATTGTAAAAATGAAATGCATAGGAAAGTGAGAAATGTGTTAAAGAAAGGTAGTGAGAAAGGTAGCACAGTGTTGAGGGCTCTGCAAATGAAAAGCCATGAATGAACATTTTTATTTCAAAACAAACCACACAAAATGATTTTGTGGTTACTCTAGTTATCCAGCTTCCACAGAGAATCTATAACAAACCAGCCCAGCATCACCAGGCCTGTGATAGGGAGAAAACACAACACACTAGTTGATATACCAACAAAGCTAATAGGGGTATATGGGTGCTACAGCAGGCCATGCTTGATCAAGTTGGGCTTGTTCTTTGTGCATGGTGGTCTAGACAAGTATATGCAGGGTCAAGGCCTTTGAGGAATTTCAATATGCAATCGGTTTTGATATGATATCTCATCTTATTTAATTTAATCGTTACTGGTATTAGCACACAACTTGGCATTCTTAAAACAGCTTTCAAACCTCTAAAGTCAGTAGGATGCAAAATGTTAATTAGCATTTTGAATCAGGCAACTTAAGCCAATTTTAAGGGTTTTACTTACAAATTTAAATGAGAAATGGTACACATGCCTATATCGGCTAAAGTATACAGAGAAGTGATGTTTATTTAATAGAGGAAAAACTAGTGGGTGGAATAATAAGTAACATATTAGACAGTATAATCCACAATGGTGTCAGGAACTCATATAGGCATTTCTCCAACTGTCCTCTTTATGACCCCAACATGGAGCAATTACTTTGGTTTTGCTCGTACAGGCTGCACTGCCCCACATATCCATTAATAACCAGCCACAGTATTACCTATTTACCGGCATGTATTAAATCGACCAAGCTTATACAGTATAGACATATCAACATTTAGGGCTACACTATAACTCGACAACACCCCATTGGTACCATCAACACAAAGGTCCTACAGAAACATTAGACCGATGCTGCTTAATTCAAGCCCACCTCATGACTTGTTTTAGTGTTAGACTACATGAAATAAATAGCCACCAGGATGTGCTTTGGTAAGACAATTAGGCTTCAGTTTATTATTATGAAGGCTCAGGCTACTAAACACATTATTTTGACAAATCCAACTCCAAATTTGCTGTAAGCCATCTACAGCTAGCACATACCAGTATGCAAGCCAAATATGCACACAGCCGATGCATCCTTATTATTGAGAAAACCTGCAAGCTTATAGGCACACATCTAATAATAGCCTCACACGTCCTGCACTTGTACTCCAGATGTTATTCAGTCTCCCACACAAACCCCTCATTAATTTGCCACTGTATGACTGAACTTCAGTTACACCGTTAATGAATTCTGCTCAAGCAGCCAACCTGATGACCAGCCTTGTCAACAAGAAACTAGGTAATGGGAGGATGCTGTGCATAATAGGATCACTGTGCAAGAGGAATGTTCATAGAATTTAGGCTAGTCATTAAAATGTCATGTTTTTTTTTATATTATACACCTAGCTCGGCGCAATGTCAATCATCAAAATAACAATGAGTGCCATACAATGAGTAGCATACAGTAAACATCCAATTGGCTAGAATACCGATTACTAGACAAAAACAATTGACATAATATTTATACACAGCAAAACAATATGAGTTGTACATAAGCCCTAATCATTATACGGTGTTTAATTACGATTGTGACTATTTTATAGCCGAATAAGTATAGCATGCTATACCAATTGGTGTAGTATAGCATTGAACAGCATAGCGTACAGAAAGCGTATTAACACAAAATAAGTGCTTCATTTTGACAGATGACCAATCATTTTAGTAACAACGCTATGGGTCTCGTTAATTCATACACGTATAACATACAAGTCGCCTACAGTGTAAGAATATGTATAAAAGTTTGGATGACTTCGCCAACACGATTGTCAAATACATTCTCGCGTCACTATCTCGACACCAGGGTGTATTTTAGATGACAAAACCAAATAAATAATTAACACCATTTAAATAAGGAATATACATGTATAATGCTACCGTACCTTTCAGTTGAGGGAGAGGCGACAGCTCCACCAAAGCGCTCTGAGTTCGGAACTGGGAAGACCCTTGGGATTTTCTCTGTTTTTGGGCCTTCCTCATAGATTTTCTCGTGAAACCGTCCACTTTCTCTGATGCAGAGATAGCCGACATTTTTAGGCGTGAACTGAAAGCTGAACTTTTGTTAAACTACAAAAAATACTAAATCAAATAGAAGCAGTCCTCGTGTATTCTTCCATGCGTATTAGTGGAAGCGACGATCAATGTGCAAGCCTTGGATCGGATGCTATTCTGTATGATCCAACATGGTCGATTTAGATTGGGCTTTGACAGTTTCCAAAACCTGCGGCAATCGGCCACTCTTGCCAAATGAACGTAAGCCTCGCTATTTATTAACAAAACTCGCCAAAACAACTAATCCAAGTCGACGAATACAATGTTCAGTCGGAAAAAACAAACCGTTTTTTATCTCTATATGCCGCAATAACATGACTGAAAAATGGCCTACCTGTTGCAAAATGTATTACATGCATAAGAAAAAAAGTTGTGTTACCCACTTGGCAATAGGGGTTTAACTGCAACAACCGACCGTACAGAGCTGATAGCTAATATACCTTGCTAGTGTTAGCTTGCTAACATTAGCCGACGTTAACGTAGCCCGTTACGACGATAGTTTACAGCTTTGGGTAATTCGGTGAATAAGAAAAGTTAATACAGAATAACTTCCTTGGATTTTGCAAGAACCCAGTGCAGGAATAGTAGTTACTAACGACGTAGTTACAGAGGATTTCGAGTACACCACATTAACCGAACTGTTGTTACTGTAGAAAGCACATTCAACCTTGCAATTCCACCGTTGTCTTTACCGTCTGGTGGACTGCAGTGTGACAGCTGTACGTCATTGACTGGCAACTCGGCAGACCAATCAACGATTAGAACCTTTAAAACCTTAAACTTTTTAGACGAATAGGATTACCGTAAACGAACACTAACCATGTGATATGTGAAAACAAATAGTGACCTTTTGCATTCTGTAGAAATAGCTTGTTACATCCATGGTTCTATATCCTAATCATATGTTTAAGCAAATTGTTTATAATTGCAATATATAGGAATCACCCTTCAATACAGCTGACAAAATGAATAAAGAACAAGCTTTAAAAAAAATCTTAAATTTAATAAAATACACATTTGTGATGAACTAATACAAATAGCTGAAAACATTGTTAATCTGACCTATCATAAACAATAAGTTCAATGACAATGTATAACAAACCACGCGGCATCAAAAAGGACATGATATATTAACAATGTATATTGTTTAAATGTATAAATGTACATGCACATTTAGAACTAAGAATGGATCACAAATGTATTATTTTTTTTGTACATATATCATTGGAATGCTTTAGCAAGATTTAGAGTGGTTTAAAACACACAATATTAATGTTTGATCAGGAATTTAAACAGCAGTCCATGCAGATCACTCCAGTGTCCTTCTTTGGAAATATGAGGATATTTTCTTAGCATTTTGTGGGGATTGGTGTAACTGAAAAACAGAAAATACAAGGTGAAAAACTTTTAATTCAAAACATAACATAACATTCAAACCTAATTAATAGACAGCCAGGGCTGCATAAACACAGACAAATCTAAAATCAATTCCTAGGGACAACCTCTCTGGTAAATGTAAGAGTTAACGCAACAGCCCTTTCTGATTGGCTTAACAGATGCCGTCCCTTGTCCAATGACAAGTGACATTATTTGGATTGAACCTATCGTAAAAAACATTGTTTGTTGCTCCCCTACTCCCTTTATATACACAGCGGTCTTATTCAGTTAAATATGCCTGGTCTTACTGGTGATGCTGGTGTCCTGGCATCTTGTTTCTTAGCACTACTGGGGCTTCTGGGGCTTCCTTGACCATTCCTTAACCTCTCGCCCATCATGGATAACCAGTCCCCCTGCACGGGAGAGCAGTTCTCCTTTCCTGACTTTTGCGTCGGCGTCGCTCGCCTGGCGCAGCTCTCCGATGGGGGCTCCATCCCCGCATGGGGGTCCGGATCCTGGCCGCGGGCGGCGGGGCAGCACATGCCCA
>OMKX01000244.1:0-10031 GCA_900302425.1 Brosme brosme
TTCCCAAACACACATCACCCACCAACACCCATCCAAGGTCGAGTTGTTGCGCAAAGGGAGTATCGCCAGGACCATCAATCTGCCGTCTCACCTTGTGAACGCGGAGCATGTCCCTACCAAGGAGAAGATGGCTTCTGGCTGGCAAGCCATCTTGAGAAGATTTGGGACCTTTAGGCCTGACATCAACGTTCTGTGTTCTGTCCATGTTTGTATATACTGTTCCACTGTTGTATGGTTGTTTGCTAATACGCTCGTCTTTTTACTATCCTGCCCTCCTTGCATGTATCTAACACAATTCAGCAGGTAGCCTAACTCTTCTTGAATGAGCCGCAGAGTCAGGATGTAGCGTCCTTAGCTCCTGTTTATTCCACGCATATCCAAAACGGAGTAAAACTACAAAAAGAGAAAATAAAGGTTCCCTTAGTACATGCTAATTAGCATTAAAACTAGCTTGATAGCACATTAGAAACTGTGATAATAGCCTTAGCAACGGCAATCGCCTTAGCAACCAACTGTCTGCTATACAATTCTGAGCATCATAAAATATACTATTTACGACAATCTTTCTTGAAAGATATAACACAAATATTACATCTCTCTTATTTTACAATCAAAACTTACAGACGGTGATGCCAAAAGCTTAAACCAGAAAACAGATGGCAGTAGATAAACTTGGACGTGTGCTGACAACTTCTAGTTGCGTATGAATGATAACAAACCAAAATGGCGGACTTCCTATGAATGATAACAAACCAAAATGGCGGACTTCCTCTAAGATCGGCTTTCAAAATAAAAGTCAGTACCAAAACTCAATGCAAAGCAAGGCAACAATTATATACAACGTTTTCAAGGGCAATACACCATGCCACTTCATACACAATGTGGACCGTCTTGACCTTCTCCGCGATATATTCGGAAAGCACCACCGGTTATACGAAGACTCTGTTGAAACCCAGTGCTGCATTATAATACAAGGAGGCAGAGGTGCTTCTCGGGGAAGAAAAATCTCAAAGCTCACTTCTGTAGCAGCGACTGCTTATTGTCCTCCACCCAGCCACACACACACCACTCTTGGCTTTAACCCTGATATTATATGACCATGGTTTGATGGAAAAAAGCCTTATGACTCTCAAAGCTGCCTGTAAGAAGAAGCTTTATTGTTGCTGAAATGCTGCTGTTGTATTTATTAGTGTGGTGGGTTCCAATACATTTGCAGTGAATAATGTCGTTGTTGCTTATCTTTTGAATAGGGTTACTACAAATTTATTTTTATGTGTACACTGAGGTTGCAGCACATATTTAATAACACATGTAATTGTGAGGTTGCTGAATGCAATCTATGTAATAGATTCCCCACCTGGTGGTGGGGAAATCAATGGGACTCTGGATCTATACCTTTACCATGAATTAGATGTGTGTAGCCACTAGTGATGTCATGGGCCATGCCTCATTCTTGTCATTCTGGATATCAACACTCCAGACTGGGAGCCAAAGAGGTCTTCGGGTAGTGCCATTCATAAATCTAGTAGAATTCTTTCCGGATCGATCCGAATGCTAAGTGAGGTCAAGGTTCCCCGCCCTTTTCAATCTGGTGTAGGTGAACACAAGTCCTCAGTAGGAGTGGAAGTGTGTGCTATTGAGACGAGAAGTTACTTTCGTTATTTTAGATGATATTTTGGATGTAGCAATACAGGTCACTTCAAATTGACCAATGTTCTATGGAAAACTAATTGAAAATGAATCGTCAAGACAATGGCAATGATTGCTATTGTCTTAACATTGTTCATTGTCCATATGCATCCCAGCATTTCACCCAACCTTTCATATTGAATGGATCAAAGTTATCTCCAGGATATGGGGGGCCACAGGGCCCCCCATATCCTGAGCAATACGCCAAACCCCTACCAGCTCAATGAAGCTGCTATCAGTTATTGTTGCTTGGCATTTTTTTTATTAAATTGTTCTTTGATTGAGTCTCATGTTTGTCATGCATTCAGATCTATAGCAATGGCCAGTAATCAAAGCAATATATGAGAACCATGAGACTCATCAGAACACAATTTGGTCAAAGCAAAGTTGGGCTGATTTCAGCTTTAATGAAAATGTCATTTTAAGTCCCTTTGGATAAAAGCATCTGCTAAATGAATGAATAGCCAGTAATTTCTCTGTACTGCAAACATGATCATGAGGCAGACTCAGGTTCAGTCATGTGTGAGGGGGGAGTTGTTTGTGACAAGGCAAATACCACTAGTAGCACTACAACCAAAAACTTTTTCAAAGTCTGCACATTGCAGTTTTAAAGTTAAATGTTACAATTTTTACTTAAAATAATGCAACCACTCTCCATATAATGGTAAATGGAATGTGCATCAAACACAGTTGCGCTTTGTGCACTATCTAAAGCTATATGGATGACCAATCTATAGGTCTTTTATGTCTGTTTCTGCCTGTATATACTATCAATAAATAGAAAAATGGGACAATATTATCTCACTACACAGAGCAGAACTTATTCTTAGGAGTTAACACACTTCCAGAAGACAGAAGTAGTTAATCCCCAGTAAAGGTGGACTCCCTCATGCTAACACATGCATCTGTTTAAATAATAGCTATTGAGTTCAGTGGGGATAGGCCTATCTACATATAATACAAACTCGAGATCTGTTAACTTTGTATATCTTATCAAAATTGGTATGGGCATTTAAATTTGACATCAATTTACTTTTTTTGCACTTTAAACCTGGAGTGGTTGTGCAAATGAACACAGACAGCTATTGTCATCTAACAAGTCAAATTACAGGCAACAAATAAATGATATGGGTTGGAATAACATTTGTCGGTATTAATCTAGGGTTATGGAACACGATGCTGGAGAATTGCCTGTCATTAGATAATCAAAGTGATTTAGATGCTAAAATGTTTACCTCTGCCTCTAAGGAGTGAGTCAGTTGTCCACATATCAATGAAATATGCACCAACACTAGATCGAATAAAAGGACCTCTATGTATTATTTTGTATTGTGGTCTTTCAATAGTAGCTCAGACACTGTTGACGCTTCTGGCAGTACCTAACCACTGCAACTACATGTTATTGTGTTCAAACAAGCTCATCCAAGGAAACACATTGTTGATCAATTCAATACCTAAATGGGCCTCAAGCCCTTTGAAAAAAAAAGGTTTTGTCAGGTGTGGCATCAAATGTCACGTTTTTATTGCATTCCTTTCAGAGCCACAAACCTGCCAGACTAACTCCTAATGTGAAGATCAACTCTTTTCCACACAATACTCCCCTTTATTCTTCACCGCATTTGTGACACAACTGAAACAAATACATAGTAGATACCTTGCACAGTGGACTTAAATACCAAAGTATTAGGAGTGGTTTCGAAAAGGAGATGACAAAATTCTCCTGATAACTGCAAAGCAGCAGACACACAAATAAAAGGGATGTCCTTATTTGAAGGTTGGCAGTATTGGAGTCCAGAATACGGCTCCAGCCCAGCACTGGCTTTTCTATCGCTTTTTTGTCAACAAGCAGACAGTGCTGAAAGACTTTGCCATTGTAACCACTCCTCCATTGATATTTGCCCCCCCAGCTGCAGGCCTGTTGGCTGTAAACTTAGATGCTAAGTGTCATTTTGGATGTCATCACAGCATTTGCCATGTACATTTTAAAATCTATGCAAAGGTCTGCAACGCTGCTGTTGCTGCAACATGCTGTTCTTGAGCCTTGACATAAGAAAAGAACTGTCATCTCCATAGAGAGATCACTGGACTCTGTTTACCCCTTGAATAGGAGACTGCCCCCTTTATGATTACCATGAAAGCTGAGCTCAGCCTCCTTGTTTTGAAAGACAACTGTGGAGAAAAGAGGATTGACCGAAAGAGTCGAAAGAAAAGTACAGAATCAGATCCTTTATTTGTGAGGCCCTTTGACAAGAATGCCAAAACCAGTGGCCCTGAGATCCTTAAAATAGAATGCTAATAGCGTGTGTCACTTGGCTGCTGACAAGAAGTGGGTATGAGACCTTGGTATAATCTTCAGAGTAGTATCTGAAGCCCTGAACAGGCTTCTTAACGGCAACACCAGAGACTACGCTGCCAAAGTGTTTGTGGAAAGAAGGGAGTCTTAGAGTCTAGTAAGTGGTTCCTATCTGCTTTCAGAAGTGGGCTTTCAATGCAGTCGGCCTGATGCTGACACCAGCACTGCCGGAACTGTAAAGGATCCAACCAAAACCCTTGGTTCGATCGCCAAAATATTTTTTTTAAATAAATAAACGTGACATGTTTAGCCTGTGTTCAACATTAGATTCTTATTTTGTCCTAACATGGCGTAATATTGTCCAGTGATTTTCAGTGATTAGTCTGTTCCAGCATCACTTTTTTATATTATATGGAAACATTAATTCCATTGTTTTTCATCATGCTTCTTAATTTTCAACTGGATAAATTAGCAACAATTTGAACTTTGAGATTGACATTCAACCACCAAACTCTTTTTTTAATATTCTTGGAAGAAGCTATTCGGGGATGATTATGAAAACATTCACTTCTCTGCTCATAGCAAGTTGGTATAATGAACTAAATCTGTTTGATGATTGCATAATATATGATAACTCGAATTGGTATGAAAGTGTTATATGTGTAACCACCATTTCTTTAGGTGGATGATGTTTTATGTGTTTATTTGTTTAGTTATTGTAAAGCTTGATCTTTCAATTTGAAAATATTCACAAAAAGCAAAAAAACTTTATTTATTTAGCATATTTTGAACACATCTTTAATGGCTTTTATGACAAATATTGTATTTACCCTAAGGGTGGTAGAAAACAATGTAGGCCTCCAGCTGCACGCGCAAGTGCCCCCTTCACCAGTCTAGCAGATTGTTCGACTTTTGTTATCTTCAGAGAGTGCGCTCAGCTTATCTCCGTTCACTCAATGCTCTTGTTAATTGGACGGGTACAGCATCGAGCCATTACGCATTAATATATATGGCCCCACTTTTATTTTTTTGGAGCATCTACAGGTGAAAGTACTTGTGAATGCAAGGCCATGGTACTCCTTTGGATGTGCTCTTATAGCCCATTGTCTCCCATAATAAATTAGCAAGGCTTCTCCTCCTTAAGTTACCTTACTAACTAGCGGTGGTGGAAACGTCAATATGTGACACAGGGTGACCCTTTCAAGAATTCTGTATGAGATCCATCTGGATACCCTTTGAAACTATATTTTCAACGAGGTATGGTGTTTTTAGTATCCATTGTCATCAGAAATTAGGAGCGGACTAATAAAATATGGCCATTCAAATGCTAATACAACAGACAAGGAATTCATTTTCTGAAGCACCCATTGGATTGAACCTTAAAGAGCCGTCAAAGAGATATCCTCAAAGTGGCTGGTTGCGTTGAAGATAGCAGTAAATTATAAAATCAAGTGAAAGGTAAAGGTCTTTATTTGCCATTGTCTCAGCTGATGAATAATAATGTGTTTGCCTCGGGAAAACCTCAAAGAGGCAGTTTAATCCACACACATTTGTGTAGCATTGTGCTACTATCTTCAGCACAGTGCTACTACCTACCTTTGGCCAGTATACTCAAAGGCACAAGGAATAACAAAAACGCATAACTCGTAAAAGAATAATTGAGAATTGTCGTCATTGAGATAGTTTATGAACAATTATCTAATACCATAGTCATATGCTAATTATACTACACAAATTGTAGCTTTAAGAGTTATCTTCATTTGTGAAAAGCATAATGTAGTTAATTTGCTGTGGTGTTGAGACTATTCTGATATAAATTAACTTGTGCCAAGCAGGTTTCTGTGAGGGGAAAATATGAATGTGAACTGTTTTGTAGAAGAGACTTTTACCTTTTACTTCTACATACAACTCATATTAGGGAATGAATGATGTAAAACCAGTTAGAAAGTTAGCTTAACATGCAATGCCGACTCCCACAGGATTTTTAATTCACACAATGATTAGATTTGGGACTACTGCATTAGCAGCCTAGTCTAGCTCAAGTGGAGTACCAAGCGTATGGCTTTAGACTTGTGCAGGCCTAATTATAGGCATTATCTCATTTGCTATTGTAAGGGACTGTTGTGCCTTCTCCCATTTATTTAATTAGTCCTTTCACATTTGGAAAAGGTCTATTTGGGGCTAAAAAATGTGTTTACAGGTTTGGGAGGTATCTGAGATTTAGAGGGTGTTCCACTGTATTGGCAATATATTCTTCCTTTTCAGTGTTGTTGAGCAATATGTCAAACAATTAGCTGTAATAATGATTTTTTTCTGTGGCGCTAATCAAAAAATATGTTAAAACATTCTTTATGTTCCGTGGTCGACGGTCTGTTTCCATTTAACTGGATGGCTAAAAAGAGCCTTCTACTCCTGGCTTCCACTCCACTTGATCACCTCATTTGCATTTTATATTGGTAAATCAAATTAAGCACCCGTAGCTTTTAACATGATTGAATGTGGCCAGGGCGGCACAGACGGGACTTTTTCTGCACAGAAAATTAGACCAATTTTAATGTGCAGTGCGAAGAGCCCGTTCCCCTTTTGCATTCAGCAAATCACATTCACTCAGCTAATTAAAATGATTTCCCCCCTTTTTTGTCTGCAATTGCCAAAGGAGCTTTGATAGATTTGCCCACCTGCTGTTTGTACAGTACATCTTCTTTTTACTGCTTTCCCCCTGGGAGCTCCGTCCCTATGTCAGCTGTCATCTATGGGCCGCAGCATTGTTGCAGTCCTACTGTATCCATTGATACGCCCAATAACCAATTACTGAGGCACAATGCCTCTCTGTTTAGCTCACTGATCATACACCGCTTTTAATGTTACTGAGGTTATTAAGGCTCTGATAGAGAATGTTTGTTCTGCACGGAGGTATTTAGACTAGGATATAATGCATAGATGGTATATAAACTAGGCTGAATATTTAGAAATGTAAAGATAGAATATTCCATGTTTCTTTCATCAAACCGACCAATGTTTTGTTTGTCATTTAACTTGTGTTGGCTAAACTGAATCTGTAAACTAAGACTCAAGTCAACTATTTAAATGGTTTTGAAAGAATCAACAGTTCCGTTGTACAGTTTAAATCAGTAAATGATTACAACAAAATGGTAGAAAATTTGTTTCCAAGTTGAACTTTGGTGGATGGCTATCCACCAAAGTATGTATGGTATATTGTAACCAATTCCAGGAAGGCTCGCTCATGTGCTCAATCATATTAAAACCTACTTGTTGTTTTTTTAAATTTCATTTTGTGATTCTTTAAATCGATAAACATTTTGCTTTTACAATTGTGTTAAGCAAAAGCGGGTGTTTTTGTCCAAATATTATGAACGAGAAATACCTTTTTTTTTTTTTTTACTAAGAAAAAGATATCTTGGACAGATGTGATAAGATAAAGATAAAGAAAGAGGGGGAAGGAGGTAGAAATTGCCACACTTCAGGCAGTATTCCCACTGGGGGATAATAGGAGCAGCTCGCACGGCACAGCCACAACGCCTGCAGTTTCAGCACCAGGCGCTTTCCCGGAACGCGACAGTCAGCTTAATTGCAGCTTTTAGGATCATTACTGCTCCCATGTGAATGTCAAAATGGACAGGGTTAGTGGGCCTTTGACAAACAGGCCACCACCGCCTGCTGCACCATCACCGTCACCAGGGGGCGGGGCCATTGACAGACTACAAAATACAGGCCTTGTTTGCCATTTTTCGCCTTCAAAAACCAGCAAAGGCAAAATGGCCCGGTTTCACAAATACATTTTCTGCACACCCAAAAAATATAGTCTGTCTGAAATTGTTCTTTCGGTCTATGGACGACAGACAAATGAATGCTGTCAGAGAGCACTGTTCTTTAAAAAGTAAACATTGTGACGAAAGACCATCTGAAACAGAATTCTGTATCACAAACATGTCTGCACCGCACCAATCTCACCATTCGATTCTTGCTGTTGCATTAGTGGTAAGAAATAGTGTTATTTCTTACAATAAGGTTTTACACACTTATGGTTGTCGTGCCGGTTAGCAGCTCATTCGTGTTTTGTCGACCCTGGTTCAACATTCAGGGATTGCATCTACTACCCCAAAACCTCGGGGGCTAGTTCATCTTCCAGAGCTGTCTTTCGCACCACCCTAACTCCAATTGAATGTGGCCTTTAAAATCATATCACCACGCATCACGGTTTTGTTTATATTCTTTATTATTATATATGAACTATATAGACTATATTTCTATGGTCTTTTTCTGTGTCCATCCAGATACATTCATGTTGCCTTCACCTGTAAATTAATTGTGAAATCATAGCCGTGATGGAGATAAGTACAGGGTTATCGTGGATGAATATTAAGCTCATAATTTTCATGAATAACTGAAGCTATGGCAACTCATTTCAAGTAATAGAAGCCCATACATTTTCCAGCAATCCAGCTTTCCAGCATTGAGCCTCAAACTGATTAACTTTTTCTAATTTCTGTAGCTCTGCTTTCCATTGCTTCCCACACACACAAACACAGAAACGCACACAAACACCCACACACCCACACAAACACACACACACACAGAAACAAACTCTGCCTAGAAAGGCTTTTGCCCTCGTTCCATCGCATAAATTGAAGGGTAGAGGGTAGGGGGGTGCGGGGGGCAGAATCAATTTCCTAGTGTGATATGCATACCAGATAAGAGCCCATTCGAGGTTTTTGCAGTCAAGCTTGTTTTGGTTTCTGTTTCTGTTGTGCCATATTCAGCAGTGACCCTGGCTTCACAAAAACAGCCTATCAAAACAAGGACGGGTTGCAACTCTGTGAGGTGTTCCGCCGGTACGAGTGCTATAAAGCCAAGTGCCTTATCGTTTCCTCCCCGAGAGTGGCTGTGATGGCACCGGAGGGATGAAGGTTACCAGACAACATGTCGCATGGAGTGCTTTAAAGGCAACGCTGATTTGTTTTGTGCCATCGCGCCGTTCACCCCCCTGTTTTCCCGCTGTTCACTCCTGTCATGTGAGGAGTAGCAGAGTGGCTGCTAAAGCTGCGTGTGCTAAATCAGCTAATACAGAGCTGTAGCATCTGACCTCCTCCTGTAGGCCACGAGGTGGAACCACTACTTTGGGAAGCCATATTTTTTCCACAATTAGCCGGCGTTCTGTACTCACTCTCTTTTTCAAACTCAGTGATGTAAGACGGAATGACACACCGACATAGCATAGCTCCCACCACTTATAGAGAAATGTAATCTCCTCATTTTCACACCAGCGCCCAGCTATTAAAAGAGCTGAGCAAGATGGTTGGCAAGCCATCAGTGTCATACTGTAGTCTGACAGATCCATTCATCTTTCTCTGCATCCACTTACAAAAGCGTTGCTGTGTCAAGAACAAGCAACAAGACAGTGAGCAGAGATCTGAAACAAAGGCCCTCTGAAACTCCCGGGCTTGTCGCAGAATGATCACTCTTTACATGTGTCTCGTAGCTTGAGATTACGCGTTCCGTGTCAGTTGAGGTACAGAAACAAATGAGTGTTTCTCACCTAGTTATTTCAAGAGAAGGGTTTTTCCCCGTGCCAATGTGCATGTTAATTATAGACTGAATAAGATCACACATAGTGGTTCATGCATGAGATCGCGAAACGCGATGTTGTTGATGTCATGTTGCATCCATGGACTGGCATCACAATGGGGCCAATACTACTATCACATTAAGCTTAAATATGTAATTAAAAAGTACTGTATTATAAAAGCTATATATACATCCAACATTTTTACATTTACACAAATTAAATGTATTTTCGATTGTAAAATATGCATGATAGGTTTTTAGATCAAAACGCAAATGGAATGAACTACGTAAAGCCGACCATATAGTGATTATTGGTTTCTTGTGATCTGTAACTAAATCTTTCCTGAATCATACTGGAATACATTCAGAGACTACCTTGAAATAAGATATTACAGTGGAAGCAGGAGGACTGATAGGGAGGATGAATTCAATGGAGAGTGTGATGTGTGATAAGAAAGTGTGT
>OMKX01000262.1:0-10652 GCA_900302425.1 Brosme brosme
GCGCTGATGTGGAAAAATTTGTGACCCCGTTGTAAGCATGGACAACAAAATACCAACACAATATGTAACCCTAGAAACTAAGAGCATAACAGGATTCGAAACCAGACGTCAGCATAACGGGATTCGAAACCAGACGTCTCGACCAGAGACAGACCAACAGGTTGATTAAACCCAGGGGTCATGCAAAGGTTCGCCTCTCTAAGCCGAAGGTCAGCTGAAGTGCGACATCCAGGAAACGCTGCACGCTGCAAGCATTCGTGGAAGCGAACTTTGGGGATGCACCTGGCAGTATATCAGAAGAGGACAACCCCTTCTCTGTGTTCTTAGCCAGCCGACTACGAGCGAAGCCGGTTGTCCTCTCTGGGAGAGGAACTCAGCGCTGAGTAGCTAGACCAAATTGCTAAACTAAGTATCTCATACCAAATTGTATAACTGTAACTGCTAGAATAAATACCTCGGACTACATTTCCTGGTCTGGTTATCTCTCTTTTGTCATCAACAGGGGTTTCCTTTAAACTGATCCACCTTCACTTCTTTTTCACAACACAAATATAACAACAACAAAAAACGTTGAAATGTTGATGCATGATTATGGACTTAAGGAAATAATACAATTCCAGATCTTCTGGAAATGTTTTTGGTCGCTGTCTCATAATTCAGCTTAATATTTAATATATTGTTGCTTAAGGCACACTCATTAACGAGAACATGTCAAACTGGCACTGCATGTTGAAAAGGTTGCTGACCCCTGCTCTAGAAAATGAGTCAGTGGTTGTGGCTGTGTCTGTAAGTGATCCTGATGACAGAACAGTGGCATGGGTCTCAGAGCTGCCAGCACCTGAAGAGTGCCAGTCAGAGACCTTGGAAGTCCATTTGGTGTTGGATGGGACAATAACGGACATATCTGTTTCCTCTAATAAAGCGGTTGTCACTATAGACATGCTTGACACTGTGTCTCTGCACATCTGACTTTGTCACGCTAGACACCCAGTAGGACCTTGACACTAATTCACTAGTTGGGCCCCTGGAAGGGTCTATTAAACCAGTAGATACAGGACGTACTTTAACTGTTAAGAGGGGTTAAGAGGGTGGTGAGACCTCTTATTAGGTTTATACAGGACATGCAGCAGAGGGTTTTTGCAGGCTTGTAAATGTTTTTTCATTTGCATAGTGGTTAAACATTTTACGAATTTTCTTTGTTATTGTTTTGTTTTATTAGTGTGTAATGTTGGACTGTGAGTGATGTACAAGTCCTGAATGTATTTTCTTTTCTCTTTTATTTTTCGGAGAAACTGAAAATAATGAGTTCACTGGCTGTATTTGACATGTAACCGGCATGTTAACCTGGTTAGGGGTTTTGTAGACCTCTTTCGCTTCTAATCCTCGATAGGATGGTCTATTCACTGGGAAGTTCAGTGTCTCTGGTGTTGCACAGTATTGCATTGTAAAACATTTTTGACTGGCGTTTATGTGCCATAGTTCCTTGTACCTGGTATGTGTAATGGGACCTGCGCAGACGCAGGTCCCATTACACACATACAAACGCATACATTAATCAAGTTAATAGTTTTTTATATAATATATTATTATAAATTACATATTGTAATAATCTCCATCTCCATATTGTATTAAATTGGTGCATTCACTTTTTAGATTTGCAACACTATCTTGGGCCATGCAAAACAGCGGTTCTCCTTCACCAAGCACCTTATCAGCGCTACACTGCTGCAGAGAGACGGATTCCCTCAGTACAACAGCCAGTTCCCTGAAGCAGCACTGATTACCACCATGGAGGCTTACCCACTGCTGAACAAGAGCAAGCTGAAAACGGAACTATCACTCATCTAAAGTAATGATGAGTTCAAGGACTGCAGTGGTGCTATGGCTCTGTACCATCTTTTCATGGAAAACAATCTTCAGGACACCTTCACAGACTGTGGCTCTGCTGAAGATCCTCATCACAAACTTCTACGACTACAACTGAATCTTAGAGGTGCCTCTCCATGCTGAAGAGAATCAAGACCTTTCGCAAGAACACAATGTCACAGGATCGTCTAAATGCATTGGCTATGCTCTCTATCTAAACTTGTCAAAGACATCCCCGACTTAATCCATAGAGTCATTGACAAATTTGTATCTCTCAAGGAAGGGAAGAATTTATGTATAAAAAATAAATTTTAAGCCACAAGGTGGCAGTCATATGGCTTTGAGACAGTTCTTGCTTTGCTCTTACTGTGTTCATAATTATCTGCAATTGTCCCAGGGTTTTGTTTGATCAGTTTTTCTTCTGTAATTTTAATACAGCTGTTGTGATTTCAACAATAATTTTAGTTTTATCCCATATCTGTTGCTGTTTATGTTTACAATTCAGGTTATATTGTTAAAGATCACACTTCTAAAGCCTCTGGACTACTCTAAGTTTAGTTATAGCTAACATTAAGGCTATTACAATGTTTGCACAAATGTTTGCAGTGGTGGTCATTTCAACACACAAACAACTGCTGTGTGGACTTGAATGCATCCGAGCGTTGCACGTCCATGAGACAATGCTCGAACAAAACCTTGGGTAATAAAGATGCAAAAGACTTAAAAAGACTTTGCCCATGATGGCAGGGTCTGGAACAATGCTTTTTTTGTTTCAATCTTAATAGAATGTTACTCTCACATGTCAGTTGACTAAATTGTGGCACAAGTTGCCTACACACACATGTGTCCTCATGAAATACACACTGATACTTATTGTATCATTGCATTTTTGGTTCACAAGGAGCGCAAGGGAAAATTTGGGGCTACCGTGGATAACTGTTGTGGACTCCTTGTTAATGAACAGCTGTTCTTCCAGTTACTTCTGATCCTTGCCTTGTTTTAAATATGAACTTGGCTTCCCCTGGTTCCTGCTTCAACAAACAAATTTGACATGTGTCAACATGTGTAACTTAAAGGACGTACACGTTTTTGTTGTTTTAACCCAGAATGTAAAGTGTTTATATAATTATGTCTTTATCTCTTTAGAATTTTATTGTAATGTATGAGTGTCACTCTTAACACATACTGTCATTCGCAAATCAGGGCAGGCCAGAATATGGGCACTGCTAAATGTCACATACAAAATAAACCTGTCCTAATTGAATGAATTATTTCAGTTTGTGATCAGTCTTTTGCATCTGTACAAGAGGTTACCAGGAGACAGCGATGTGGTCGGTTGCTACATTTGAACTCACTTAAACTCTTGCAGCTGCAGTAGTTAAATATTGTTGGATTGCCCTTTACGTCAGATAGTACAAATCAGCCACGTGCTGTAAATTCTACCTTTCTGAATCTGTGTGACCTTGAAGTGTTCAAGGGTTAACAGGTTCATGAAAATCACCAACATGCAAAAAAAATAATCAGGGCCGTTATTATTCTGTTATTTGTTTATTGTAAAAATAAAGTATCCCATGTTACAAAATATTGTCTAATACAAGCTGTGCTGTTATAGCTAATAACATCTAAAATCACAGTTTTCCTTCTCAAATACTAGTGCTAACAAAAAAGATATTTTGATTTTTATTTTCCAAATATAAACTTGAATGTACTTTAACTTAATATGTGGCCATCCAGTACGTATTCGATTGATTTTGAAATAATGAAAAAAGTAGATATTGTACATTTTATTTATTTAACGTTTGTCCTGTTACTAGCAGAGGGCAAGGTCGTGTTGGTATGCAACACCCAACACACTGTGTATATTACCTAACCCTAACCTTAACCTTATCATCAAAATCCCTAATCATTTAGCAAAAAGGCTCTTTCTATGGTGTCATAGACAGCCAATGATCCATACAACACAGCGCCAGAGCAATATACTTTCCACCCATACATTGATCCTCTTGAAACATTTGTTACAAAATGATGGACAACAATGAACATGGTTAGTGTAAGAAGGATACAATCTTTAATCCGTGCTTAATGCAATAAGACCTTTGTACAGTGCTGTAATCAGGAGCTTAACTAATCAAGTGCCATAGATAAGAACAACAAATATGTGTGTGCACTGATTCTTTAGTACTTTAGTACACTTTCGTAAACTATTCTTCTTCATTCGAACTTTTTTCTAACCAATGGATTATAAATATAAGCTCTCACAATCATTGTCACAAACAATAAAAAAAATATGTTGATGACCATTTATGTGGAAACAATATGTCATGCTGAGTGGCATTGAAAGCACAATTCTAGAAATCATCAGTAAAGATACATACACAAACAGCAACAAATACAAATAGGAGCTTATTTATATACATATTTTATACAAGGTAATTTATATACAGCTATTCATTCATACACAGCTAGGTATCTGTAATGGCTTTTATTATTATAAATATAAAGTATATACATGCCAACGAAAACCCATCTGGATGAGATTGAAGAAACAGGTCACAGTCCTCTGAAGGAGCGGCAAAGTTTTGTGCTGCAAGAAAATCTTGACCTTTGCCTGACAGACTAGAGAATCCTTCTGATTGGCTTAAATTGCACTTGGTTGAATAGGCATTTAGTCAATCCAATGGTGCATTAGTTTATTAACTTATAGCACAGCAATGCTATTGTCTCCTAAGGCATCATTTGCATCCACAGCAATACAGAAGGGGCGTCTTGAGCCAGCAATGTTAATATACCTCATTCCTATTTATCACATTTTTGAGATTAGAAATTAAATAAGTTATTAGAGAGTTATTAGACTAGAGTTTATGTGGTAAGAAAAATAGGGCCTAGATGCCTAGAAGTGGTGAGTTAATTTACATTTTAACAGTGCAAATCATTGACCAACATCTGGAGGTAGATAACTTGCCAAGTCTAAGTTAAATATGTGGTGGAGTTAAAGTTTCTGTTTAGGTTTTATGGGTGCTATATTTACAATGTGGACGTAATATACAAAGTTGGGTGGCAGAAGAGATACATTCCGGTTGTACTGGACATTATCCAGGATCACATTCAGAATTAGAGACTCTTCTCCTCCAACGGTATGCAGTTTTCTATATAGTTACATGAGCCTCCTCTGGGTGAGATTTCAGCTTGTACCTGAAGTCTACGTCATAGGTGGGCTGAAGGATGCCAAGGCCGGCACGTGATTGGTCAAGAGGAGGAACTTTGACAACTGGGTCCAGTAGCTCCATGTCAAAGTAGGACAGGGCCAGTGTCAGAAACTGCTTGATCTCGTGGATGGCAAAGAAGCGACCTGGGCATTTGGTAACACCGGAGCCAAAGGGCATGTAGAAGTAGCGCAGTCGTCGCCCTCCACGGTAGAAGGTGTTTTTTTCTTGACCGTCTTCATCCAGGAACCGGTCATACTTATACTCCTTCAGTGAGGCATAAATGAAAGAAAAAAAGTAATTATTACTTTCACTTCAGTCTACTAAAGACAGCCTGTTAACTCAGAGTATGACCGAATATTGTATTATATATTACAAAACAGAGTAACGGTTGATTGGATATTAACACTTATTTCTTTGTTTAAATGTATTCAAATAATGTTTTTAAAACAGAAATACATGTGGCCATATCTTGTAATTGTTCATTTATAATATCTCGTATGGGTTTGATGCTGTCATGATCATCATGACAGAGTCTTACATAGGGGTCTTCAAAGATCTCTGGGTCAAAGTGCAGCATGGGTGGGTACATGGCGATGACATCATCCTTTCTTATATGATATGCTTCCTGGTTGTCAAGATGAAGCAGGAAGTTCTCCTTCGCAACGCGGACGTTCATGGAAGCACTGGATAGACGCATGGCTTCTTTAATGATACTGTCTGGAACGGGATTAAACAAGATATACATATTTTTTCAACATGGGATATTTGGTAATGGTATTAAACAGGAGGTATTTCTTTGGTAAAGTAAGATCTCTGCACTCGGTGTACATAGGAGCATGTCTGGGGCACAGCGTTTATGTGTGTTCTAAACGTACCTAAAACAGGCATGCTGTCTAGCTCTTCTCTGGTGAGGGTCAGCCTGGGCCCGTTGGGTTTGACCTGCTGACCTGTACTCTGTAGAACTCTCTGAACCTCTTCAAGGGCTGCTTTCATTGCATCTGGACTCCTACAAATGCATGTCATTATTATTGTGGCCAATTATATCAACTTGAAAGAGAAGTGTGCACTTATATCTTGAAACATTTTTCAAACAAGTGTCTTTAGTACCGAAATAAAGGTTTAAGCATCTTTGTACAAGATTGCAGATGATAATAAAGTGTTAGTGAACCCACTGTTTCAGCTGGAATTCAAACACAATGAGATCTAAAAAAAAATGGGCTGAGGGTTCTTGTAGGTGTGTTACCGCCAACGGCAACTTTGTGATACTTTTTTAGTAAAGTTATGTATGAGCGTTATAATGCGCAATGTTTTACATACCGCCACACACTGTGGCCTTATACTTAATTATTCGACAAGCTTAACCCTCACTCGTGCGGACATCAAAATAAACCACTGCTCAGATGGAGCTTCACCATCCACACATAACGCAGCATATTAATATAGGTGTGTGGGGAAGCCTAAGCCTCTCTCGGATGCCGCAGTCAACTGCCGGCCAGACAGAGCTCTACACGGCCACACACACCTCGCCACCTGTGTCCCTTGGTTATGACATCAACGAGTATACCAACAGGCACTTCGGCGTCACTAAAATACTGTTTGTGTTCAAATCAGAGTGGAATGTACACATAGTGTTTGGCGGAGACTGACAAAAACGTAGGATTTTACACCTGTTTTCTCTCAAATACGGTCTTATTTTACTAACAGTGATAAAATGGCATAGATTTACAACCACCGATCCCATATTGTCTCAAACTGCTAACTTCCCAGCCATGGGAGGGATCAGAGGTGTCCCAAGTGGACCAGTTACCTGATGAGGTAGAACAGGCTCCAGAAGGTGGCAGGCAGGGTATTGGCCTGGGAAGCCCATAGTAAGGCCACGTGTGTCCGGGCCTTGCTGATGTCATTGAATGTTGATAGGGAGTCATTGAGGATGATTCTCATTGAGATGAGGTCAGAGACATTTTCTCTCTTGGACAGGTTGTCAACATGCATGGTTTTGGCGAGGTTCTGAAAAGTAAGATAGTTATGATCAAAACAGGATAGGCAGGACTGAAAGGCTTCAGACATGTTCCCATCACAGATTCAGATTTCTCACATTATGTGGGGATCAGATATGTGGTTTTTTATATTTCACACGTGCATGCCTGCAATGTGAACATGTAACTTGTAAAATAACGTGTAAAATAAGTAATAACTATAATGAATTTTGAGAACATCCACACACAGTGGTATTTGGTGTTATAGATTCTGTTTCCTGTGCTGAACTGTGTTAAACATGTCTCAGGTACCACTGAAAATTGCATGAGTGGAAAAATGTCTACTGACCTCTCTAGCACTGTAGGCACTCTGGAACACATGGATGGGAAGACCCGCAACTAATGCCGGGAAAATCTTGTCAAACTCCTTGAAATTTTCCAATGCATTGAGCACCAGGGCCCTCTGAGCGGACTGCCGTGCCTGAGGCTTATCCTTTCCCAACTCCTTGCCAAAAAGAGTCAGGTAGCCAGACTCAAACATAACCTAGGTGATAAGGAGGCAGTGAAAAGAATGAACAATGACATACAAAGTACACTAATCGTTGTGTATTAATCCTTTTCACCAAAGCCTGAAGTCAAAATAGTATATATTAGAACAGAACAGTGGACCAGAATAAAAATTCCCTGGATGACTTGGGCTTTAGATGGAAGCATTCAGATATAAAAAAACAAAACATAATGTAGGTTGTAGCTGTTATAGAACACAAATCCTGATTTTCAGTCCTCCTGTTATATCATTATTCAACCCTACATAAGATCCATTATAAACCAACACCAGTGGCATCCTCCTGTGCCTTAAGTCAAGTTGGTATATGAGTGGGACTGCATACCTTCTATATTACTGACCTTATAACAGAAGGCAAAGATGCCATCCACCTCCCAGCGTTCAGCACAAGGCCTGACCGTGTCTGAGTCTAGCATGACATCCTGGAGGTGGCCCATCATGGCGTCTATCAAGGAGGGCAGAGCCTCTCCCTGCAGTGTCTTCAGAAAGGTCTGGTGCAGGTTTTCTGTGGTGTAGCCATGGCGAGGATCAAAGCTGTCATGGCCAAAGGCCTGAAGTAAAAAAATATATAAAACTTCAGGAATCAGGATCATGCAAATCTGTGTGAACCAATTGACCACAATTTGACATATATTTCTGTGTCTAGTCTATATGGACTAGTTTATCTTTTGACAATAAATATACACAGTTATAGGCTTAAAGTAATTTGCTAAGTAATTATTGGCTTAAACACAACTAAAAATAGTTTGGGATTTATAACATAGAGAGTAACTCTTACTTTGACAGAGGTAGCAAAGTGAAATTTCATCCAATCCAGATGTCTGCCCTGACGAATGACTGCATGGTAGGAGAATGGGTCGCAGAGGAAGTGGAAGTACTGTCCAGCAATCTTGCAGGTGAATATATGGCCATACTTTTTCTGACGGCTGTGTAGAAACTGAAGTGGGTTGGCACCAAACTGTAGAGCACAGCCCAAGTAGGGAATGAAGCCATTCTCAATTGGAGGTTCTCCAGGATTCCTGTAAAGTAGGCAGTGGAAAATGTAATACAGTATATTCAATAACATACACGCACTTGGTCTACCCTGGCGATTTGTATTTTACCGTTC
This sequence comes from Brosme brosme, assembly GCA_900302425.1. Lineage (NCBI taxonomy): Eukaryota > Metazoa > Chordata > Actinopteri > Gadiformes > Lotidae > Brosme > Brosme brosme. The sequence continues at coordinate 8,722 of OMKX01000262.1, forward strand.
AGTTCGCCCATATATGCTCTGTGTGACGATGCATCACATGTGTTGATCGTTTAGTTGCTTGTTTAGGGAGTGTCTGTATGTGTATGTTTGCACTTCATTGTCAAGAAGCTAAAATCGGTAGACAACCGTAGCAGCCCCACGCCAAGTGTTGCTAATGATGATGCTTTTAGTAGCACTGATAAAGCTAAAGGTAGCATTAAGCAGTGGCTCTGACCAGTGGCACAGGGAGGGGTTCATCACAAGTGGGGCGAGATGGACTCAATGGGCCCATTTCTAATAAAGATATGGGGTTTAAATTGTGGTGGCCTGATGTGTCTTGGCACTGACAAATGCAAATGCTACAAATCAATTTAGACGTATTTACTCCAAGTTCAATCTCTTATCTTTCATGTGAATTGGTATGCTACTGTCTGTTGTTTATCTCTCAGTAAAGGGACTTCAGCGGAGAGACAGAACAGCAAAATGATTGCATTTCACTAGGATGATACACAATCATTAGGTTTATTGCCGGTTATTATAAAGCTACACACTATAGTAATTAGAACATACACTGAATTAAGAATAAACTTTGCTTAAGTTCGGTACAACACAATCAGCTTTATGAAACATTCATTTAATGAGTTTTGCATCAGCATCTTCATCTCCACCCCTCTATCTTCTGATCTCCAACCCATCCTCCTGAGTCCCTTCCATCTCCTGCATGAGCCCTCCCAATATGCCTCTCACACCACCTGACAGCCACCCCAAACAGCCTCATTCTGCCTGAATAGGTGGAGGGACAGACGATAATGTAGTCAAATAATAATAAATATATGTTTTATTTAATCACCAACAGATTGTTGAATAATTATATAAAAAAAGTTTTTTAACACATATAAAACAACAACAGGTTCATGCACCTACGGTGCCGTTATAAGCACTCTGCTTAAACTACATTTACTGGGTAGATGAACACAAAGTCTTTGAAGTTGCTCAATTGACCTCACCCTTTTGCACATATTATTATCTGGGGTGAAAAAGTGACATTGCACTTACTAGAAGAAAAACTGAAAAGGTGTCTTACCTCCGTCGTATCCCTACAGCCAGCCAGAGTAGACAGCAGAATCCCACTAGGACGGCCCAGATCAGTGCTATGCTCAGCATCATTTTTATGGAAATTGGTTGTGGGAAGTGCTCCGGCAAAAGACTGATGAATTGTTTGTTTCCTTGCTTAACTTCAGTTAAATTTTGGACAGGAAGGTGTAACAGATATTTCAATCAATTAATCCAAATGTTGACAGCAAGGGTTTTTTCCATCTAATCATATAAAAAAAAAAGCGAAAGGTGGGTACAAAAATTTAAAACCAGGGTTTATTTTAGTTAGGATTCCAATGCCTACCTAGCTACACTCAATGCTATCATTTCCAATGTGTTTCAAGTGTCACTGTGGTTAAGGTTTTTATACTTTTTCTCTTCAGGCCAGAACCAGAGGACAGTTGATGATGTCACCTATGGAGGAGTAGTTGACAGCTTGAAATCCCGCCCCTATCTCCTGTTCATGTCTGGTATCTCTTGGTAAACACTGTTGGACTCTCTCTAGGAAGCCACATTTCAATACACTATCAAAATGTGTACACTGTGTGCATGTGTGTGTGTGTGTGGCCATGTGTGTGTGTGCTTAGGCACATGGCCTTGACTGTTGTCCATGAACAACCTTACCTGAAGGACAGAGAACTGTACCATGATAGCACTGCTTGGTTGGCAAATAGATTCAAGGTTATCTCTATTTATTTATGGGTGTGCAGTGTGTGGATTTATATATGCATGTGTATATATATATTCATATTTTATATATAGATAGAAATATCAATCTTATATTATGTATGTATACATATATACACATACACACACACACACACACCCACATACAGCAGGAGGCTGAGAGATATATT
>OMKX01000275.1:0-17500 GCA_900302425.1 Brosme brosme
TTTGAGGGATGTATGTGGTGTGTGCAACTATACATTAGCTGATGTAGGCCTAACTCTGTTTTGTTGTTGTCTTGCTCCGTCCAGACACTTTAGAAATATATATGCCTGACTCAAACACATCTCTCCTATGAGTTCACATGAATGTAGCCTACTTTATAAATTGATTAATTGAAACCAAACGGCCATTTCGATTTTAAATGCTACAGATATTAGATGTAGAAATATAAATTGATATGTATGCACTTCAAATCAAATTAAAAAATCATATTAAAATAGCACTACTAGGGAGATGTGTAAGTTCAGTAGATCTAGTAGACCAGTAGACCGGCAATGGCTTGCGTGAGAAGTGCGTGAGAGGTGGAAGTGGTTTTGCGTGGATTTGCGTGGCCGGGGCAGGATCCGGGGAGGGCAGCCTCGTGCGGGGAGCGCGCAGAGAGACTGTGCGGAAGTGCTTTCATCCGTGCTGCTGCAGAAAGGGGCTTCGCCCTCGCGACGAGCGTTTTCACAACTTTCTGCGTGGATTAAAAACGTCAGACCCTCAACCTTCGGACGCCGAACTTTGATTTGACAGCAAACGGTGTTCGGTTGGCCTCTGGTATTATCGGTGAGTGTCGATGGACAGCGTTATAGGGGTATATATTGGTGCGTTTGCTAATGCTGTGGCTTTTTTTTCTCTCTCGACCCTTGAATGCGGGAAGCAGCGAGTGCGTGCGTGCGTGCGTGCTTGCGTGAGGGCTCCGTCAACACCTCCGTGGTGGAGGAGCCATCTCCATTTTGCTTTTCAGTTTTAAGTGTCGAGCAAGAATTCTTCGACGCCCAGCCCCGTGTATCTCTTATGAGAACGCACCGATTGTACCTCGTTGTGTACCTTGTTGTTTACCTTGTTATGTGCGGTGATTGATGGACGGGCGTTGCATTCCCGCATGACCGCAGCTCCATCTGGCCAATGGCAGTGCGTGTGGGCGGGCTGTGAAGTTTGGCACGACACATAGTTAGCCAACATTCATATTTACATAAGGATAGTCGCCAAATTGTCTTAAAATTAAGCGACTGATTGTAAACATGTCGTTGGCAGGGCTTGTTTGTTCGAATATACGGTTGGTTTTATGGCGTTCATAAACGATATGGTTAACAGAACAGTAGGCTGAACCCATCAACATATAAACAAGGACAGACGAGGACATGTGTGGTTGCTGTGTTCTGAGATTCTGCTTTCCATCACACAGAGGATGTGGGCTTTGATTCGTTTATTTTTCATGTTAAATAAATCAGTGCTGATGGACATACATCTTTGCTGATGGATGCCTAACGTTAGTAGAGAAGTACAAAGTTCAATATATAATGTAGGTTGTACATTTCCTTTTAATGAATGCTCATTAAAATTTGCTTATATTTTTTTATATAATCCATAGTATTAAATTTAGTAATTTTAGTCCATAAACTATAGATGGTAATAATGTTGTCAAAAGAAAAGTAGACTTGTAGAGATGAGTCCAGGGCCTAGAAGTAGTCTTTCAACGAGGTTAAACAGGTGTAGGCTACTGATCCTATTTCATAGGATCAAGGTGTTGATAAGGTATTATTATAGGTTCATTATTTGTTTTATATTGTTGATCCTTGTAGAAATGCTACAATACGAGCATGTAATATCCAGGTAATTTTGCTGGAGTTTAAAAGGGCCATCGGCTTTACTGCTATGGAACAGCTGTTGGTGGATCTAACATAAAGGACGCGGCTATGTCAAGTAGAGCATGGTTGCTTATGTTTTCATAAGTCTGCCATTTAACGAGGTCTTTGACCTCCTTAAACGACAGAAGTTTGCTGACAGGGCAGACATTAAAGGTAGTGTAGGCAATTGACAGTAACCAACCAAAACATCCTACCCCTCCCTTCAGGTCTCCCTCCAAAGCCACTCCCCCAAAATAAGTGACTAGCTCGCTAGCATTAGCGATAATTCAGCCTAGCCTTATGGGAGACCCTGGTGAATAAATGGATGAGTACACGGGCAGTGTGCGCGCAGGTAGCTGGGTAGATAGCTAGACACAGGTTATCCATCCAATCAGCAGATCTGTTATCAACAGATAACAGATAAAAAAAAAAATGTGTTGGAGCATTTGATTCATTGATTGCTATCAGCATGTAAAGGGAATTTCCACAAATATGCCAAATTCTTCTAAAACAAATTGCCTACCCTGCCTTTTTTAAAGCTGCTGTAGGTAACATTGAGGAGTTGTAAAGAGAGCAAGATTATTACCCAAAAACGTCCCCTCCCACTCTGCTCCATCCCTACGTTACTCCACCATTGAGAACTGCATTCACACCTGTGATGTCAGGCATGATGGATTCCCGGAACCGATCCGCTAAGAGATGCCTTGATGGTCAGAAATGAGCCGGGAGTGCACCTTTTAAGGGAACCATTGATAAGGCCCCGATATACTTATAAATGGCATGTACATAATAGCGACTGCGATGTGAAGTTTGTCTATTCTATTTAATGATGCCAGGAGTTAACTACCATCTTCTTATCCTTGAGCGGTCATACAAATGAACATAATCCCTCGCAATCTCAGCAAATCTTGCTTTGAATTGGATCAACTTTTAATGAACAGACCAAATATTTTCAGATAGGCCTACTAGATGCTGACGCAATTATTCACGGGATATTGTTGAGCAATGCCTTTTGATGTCAGAGTAGAGAACATGGTATCTGGTAGCGGCTTGTGTTGCTAACCGTGCTGTTTTGCTCCCCAGGGGTGATGGCCAGGCCAAGCCACAGCGATCATGTGCTCCAGCAGCTCAACAACCAGCGGGAGTGGGGCTTCCTGTGCGACTGCTGCATCTCCATCGGAGACATCTACTTCAGGGCTCACAAGGCGGTGCTGGCGGCCTGCAGCTCCTACTTCAGGATGATGTTCATCCGCGACCAGCAGGCGGCCGGGCGCCTGGATCTGAGCAACATGCAGATCAGCGCCGAGTGCTTCGACCTCATCCTCCAGCTCATGTACCTGGGGAGGATCGTGGTGGGCAGCTACGAGTTTGAGGAGCTGAAGGCGTCCATGGCCTACCTGCAGATGTACTACATCCCCGACTCCCTGGACGACCTGCGAGACATCAGGAGCTCCAACCTGACGCCCTCCTCCTCTGCCTCCTCGTCCTCCTCGTCCAGCTCCTCCTCCGCGGCCGCTCCGGTTGCGGGGAAGATGATGTTTGGCGTGCGTATGTACGAGCAGCAGAGGCTCGCAGCCGAGACGGACCGGCCCAAGATCGCCGTCGCCGGTGGCGCGACCCGCCAAGCGGCACCTCCTGCCCCCGTGATCCGGCCCGCGGCGCCAGTGGAGGAGGTGGTGGTGGTCGCTGGCGCTCCTCTGATTGTAGCCCCGCCCCTCGTCGTCATCGACGGCCTGGCCGAGCAGCCTTGTGATCTCAGGAAGAGGTCAGGGGGCATGGGCAGGAGCGCCAGCATGAAGGAGCGCCCGCGGTTCGGTCGCACCTACACCTGCGACGACTGCGGCTTCGTGTTCAGCTGCGAGAAGCTGCTGATCGAGCACATCCTGACGTGCACCAACAGAAAGGCCTTCCCAACCCCCCGAGCGACCGCCGAGGCCGACAACGACTCCAGCAAAGCGGAGAGCTCAGCGTCCGAGGGCTTGGAGGAACACCAAGTGGTCTGCAAGGAGGAGTGGCCCGAGGACCAGGCGGACGCCATGATCCGATCGGTGGCCGCAGGGACTGACCGCGGCGAACCCGGAACCACCAAGACCATCTCCATCAAGACAGAACCAGAGGAGACCCCGTACTCCGAGATAGAGGTGGTCCGAATTGGGCAGCAGAACGCCTCTGAGTCTGCAGGCAGGGCCAGCGAGTCCAGGGTTCAAGACATACTAAAGGAGAAGGACGAACCGGATCAGGAGGACACCGAGCCAGGCTTCTCCCGCATGGAGGATGCTTCTCGTGAGCCTTTCGAAGGTCACATGTCCAGCAGCGACGACTCCGGGATCCCTTTAAAACTGCGGAAGGTGAAAGAGGAGAAGCAGCTGGAGGAGGAGGAGTCGGCGCCCTGCGAGCTTTGTGGCGTGGAGCTGACGGAGGAGGACCGCTCGGCCCACTACCTCTCCAGCCACATGGGGCACATCTGCGCCTGCGGCCGCTGCGGCCAAGTGCTCATCAAGGGCCGTCAGCTGCAGGAGCACGCCGAGCGCTGTGGCGAGTCGCAGGAGGCGGAGTCCGACTCCCACGGAGAGGACGACTCCTCCCTAATGGAGGAGGAGGAAGCGCGGGGGATGGAGGAGGAGGAAGAGGCACGGGGGCTGGAGGAGGGCCTGCAGGACCCAGCCGACCTGGCCTGCCTCCACTGCGGCCTGGTGTTCCAGAGCGAGGGCCGGGCCCTGGAGCACGCCCTCGCCTGCCACGACCAGGAGCTGTTACGGCCCGCGCCCTCGGAGGACGGCGCGGAACTGGACCACCGCCGCAAACACTTCTGCACCCTCTGCGGCAAGGGCTTCTACCAGCGCTGCCACCTGAGGGAGCACTACACGGTGCACACCCGCGAGAAGCAGTTCAGCTGCCAGACCTGCGGCAAACAGTTCCTGCGGGAGCGCCAGCTCCGGCTGCACACCGACATGCACAAGGGCATGGCGCGCTACGTGTGCCCCATCTGCGACCGGGGCACCTTCCTCAAACACGACCACGTTCGCCACATGATCTCCCACCTGTCGGCCGGCGAGACCATATGCCAGGTGTGCTTCCAGGTGTTCCCCAGCACCGAGCAGCTAGAGAGCCACATGGACATCCACATGTACATCTGCGGCGTGTGTGGCGAGAAGTTCCGCCTGCGTAAGGATATGCGGGGCCACTACAACTCCAAACACACCAAGAGACTCTAGCAGGGGGCCGTCGGTAGCAGGCAGCCTTCTGTTGCTAAATACAAAGCCATAAATGTGACAACAAATGTATGCACTTAAAACACCAAAAAGATGTAAAACTGCACTTTTTCAGGATCTGCATTAGTGGTGCCTCGGGCTTTTAATGTGTTTCAGCTTTCCGCTTAATCCTTTCCCAATCCTTTCCCAATCCTTTTCCTAAGTTCAACTTGAGAGAACTTCTGAATTTTTGGTAATAATGCTGTCATACATTTCCTCTGGTTTGTATTGGCTTCAGCTTTGTTCAAAGCATGCCATGGCTTGGCACCTAAGATGGCTGATAGTTCATGGTACTGCGCCAAGCATTTATCTGCCTAGTATTTTACTATGACATAGAATCTAGCAAGCTAGCATCTAGTCTACTTGGTGTTGAAGTCGGGATGTCATGACTTGGCATATAGCATCTAGTATGCTGTTTAATACTGAAGCTGAAGTCTTATTTTAAGTATTAAACAATGGCGTGATCGGCTCCATTACTTATGCTCAACGGCAAAAAGAGTTCTCCTTATTTACGCTAGTTTGGCCTAAGAGACGAGGGTTGTGTATATTGTTTGTGTGCGTGTGTGTGTGTGTGTGTACTTGGGACTTGTTAGCGTGTGTTTAGGTTTTATTAGGTTTTGTGTTTAGATGTTTCATTTTTGCTAGGTTGTGTCTTTGTCCCGCATTCAATACCAAACATACAGGACTAACTGTAAGAAACTGTCAAACATAGTGCATCTGTCACGGAAACTCTGACCAATCAGAATAAAAGGGTAGGAAAGGCAGCAACTGTCATGGCTTCTCGAGATGCTGACAAGCTTTCAGGACGTCATCATTTTAAAGTATCTTTATCCTTCATCCTAATGCATACAAAATATGATTGATCATATTTATTACCCATTTGACATTTCAACAACATGTGAACACTCAAGTCAACTCCCAGACGGCCACCTTCAGAAGCTCAGATCTGCTGAATGGCATAATCCCTAACTCCCCCAATAATATTAATATTATACTGAACTGCCAGCGGTTACTAAGTATACAGCCATGTATAGGGGGGAAGAACAGCCTACGCGTACAGAGTCCTACAGTGCCATTGTCCATTTATACCTAGCTTAAATGCATACTGTTACCCTTAGTTTTCTACATCACTGAGTTCCTAACTTATGACTGATGTGATCCAAATGTCTTTCCAAGTTCCTTTCTTAAATCAGCTTAATAAAACCAAGTAAACTTGTTCCACGTGTTTTTCATTCTTTCTGCAGTTGTCTTCGTAACCTCTGACCCCGCTCATGGGTGGGGTCAGAGTTCAAGGTTAAATGTCTGGCTAGGGGATTCGACTCCCAGTAGGTTACTGGTTTCAACCCCAAATGTATGCAGCCTACCTATAGGCATCCTTGAACATGTCCTTACCCTACCTGATCCTTAATGACATCTTGTTGTATTCAGTCAGTTGTATTGTTGAAAGGGGTCATTTACTGCCCCTCTGTAATTTAATAGTAAGGTTGCAACATGCTATTAATGTGCTTTTCATTTAACTTATAGGTAACAAATTAGATAAAACATAAAATAAATGTAATGCATTAAAACCAATCTGAATCCAAAGATTGTTAACAAATTCAAACTAATATAATGGATTATAATTGACTCAATTGGCACTTCAGCATTGAGTTCTGAATAGGCCTACCAATGTGTATAATAAAATAGATTACCTCTGGAAAGATAACAATGAAACAAAACACTTATTTTGCAAATTACAAATTAATTCTGAGGCACAATTATCATTATAAATGGATGCATTGTGTATAATTAGGCCTAATGAAATGGTTTTATTTTTCTATCAGGCATTACATTGATGGGAATTAGCAAGACATGAACCAGACAGTTTCTCGTTTCTTTAGAAATAATTTCAAATTATAAAATTTCTTTCTACCCATAAATGAATAACCAGCTGCGTTCACTGATTGATTTTCACTGCAGGGATATAGTTTAATAATTTATTCTGAAATAGTAAAACTTAAACTGGTGTCAATGGCCGAGGTTTCAGATTTAAACAATAAACTATAAATCATTTTTATAAATCAAACGCAAAAACAATTGCGTTTTATATTGCTGTGACTTTCAGTTTGCGGTCAACCGAAAATACGCTTCCTAGCTCACCAACTCCCCCTCGGTCAATCTGGGCAAAACTGGGACCAGGTGAGTGCAATTACAGGTGTAACCAAGGCCAAAATGACACAACCACTACCTGTAGGGGTGATGAAGTGTGCAATATCAATACAACAAAACACTTAATAGTAAAATATAGGACTATCATGTGAAATACAAGGCATTCAATGTTTACAAACAATATGGAGAAAAAAAACCTGCAGGTTTACATATATTTTGTTTCCGTTAAAGCATAATTTTGAAGCATTGAACAGCAATTTGTAGTTATGAATACTTTAGCCCTGGTTAGGCAAAGCCAGCGCGAGGCATGCTGCTAGCTGTGGTCCCCATGGCAACAGAAACATCCCGTGGGTCAATGTCCACCAAACGGAGTAGAGTATCTGTAGAGGAGGAAAAGCATCAAGTCACGTTTTAGGACTATTATCTTCAACAGAATTTTCCAACATGATGATCTGTATGATGTTTAAACATCAATCTGCCCAGGCACAGCACATGCAAATTAGTAGTAAATAATTATTATTATATATTTGCCAGAATGGCAATGAACCTGGGTTGGAAAGGTGATCTGCAGTTACTAATGATGATTCTTATCTGTAACAGATATGTGTTGTGTTCCTGGAATGTCACCTAGTAACAGGTGTTTGTTGCATTTCTCGACTGTCACCTAGTAATAGGTGTTTGTTGTGTTTCTGGACTGTCACCTAGTAACAGGTGTTTGTTGTGTTTCTGGACTGTCATCTAGTAACAGGTGTTTGTCGTGTTTCTGGCCTGTTGCCCTGTAACAGAGGTGTGTTGTCTGGTGACTCACCATTGGTCGGCATGTTATTCGTCAAGACCCTTCTTGGAGGAACCGTCCCTGGTCTTCGCCCGCAGTTTATTCACTTGAGATTCAGAGATGTCTGCCCGCTCCTCTGCCTCCTCCAGCTCGTGCTGTAGTTTGCGGAGCTTGGCAATGTTGACGTTGGATGCCTCCTCCGCCTCCTCAGCCGAGCGTTTGTAGGACTTGACCTTTAGCTGCAGTTTGTCCACCAGGTCCTGCACACGGGCCAGGTTCTTGCGATCCTCCTCCGTCTGGTAGGTGAGCTCTTTGATACGGCGCTCGTACTTGCGCACCCCTTTGACGGCCTCCGTGCCTCTCTTCTGCTCAGCCTCCAGCTCGTTGTCCAGCTCCTTGATGCGTCCCTCCAGCTTCTGAAGCTGCTTTTTCCCACCTTTCATTGCGACCTGCTCGGCTTCATCCAGACGGTGCTGCAGGTCCTTGATGGTCTGCTCCATGTTCTTCTTCATGCGCTCCAGGTGGGCGCTGGTGTCTTGCTCTTTCTTCAGCTCCTCTGCCATCATGGCTGCATCTGTGATGGCCTTCTTAGCCTTCTCCTCGGCGTTGCGGTTCTCCTGTATGGCATCCTCCACCTCAGACTGCAGGTGGAGGAGATCCGCCTCATGCTTCTTCTTTTGGTTAATGAGGCTGGTGTTCTGCGAGTGAAGCAGCTGCATGCGTTCTGTGGCCTCGGTCAGCTCATGCTCCGCCAGCTTCCTGCCTCGTTCCGTCTGCTCCAGAGCCGACCTCAATTCCTCCAGCTCCGCCTGGATCAAATTATTCCGGCGTTCCACCAGAGCCATGTTCTCGCGGAGATCATCATTCCCATGGGATGCATCGTCCAGATGTATCTGAGTATCTTTCAGGAATGCTTGAATGACTTTGAGCTGCTTCTGTGCATCAGCCGCCTGTCGGTTCGCCTTGCTCAGTTGGACCTCCATTTCGTTGAGGTCGCCCTCCATCTTCTTCTTGACGCGGAGTGCCTCGTTGCGGCTCCTCGTCTCAGATTCCAGAGAAGACTGGAGGGACTCAATGATCCGTTGGTAGTTTCTCTTGGCCTGATCCATCTCCTCATCCCTTTCAGACACTTTTCGTTCCATGTCGGCCTTCACTTGGTTGAACTCAAGCTGAGCCCGGAGGATCTTGCCCTCCTCGTGCTCCAGAGAGCCCTCTGCCTCCTCCAGTGCTGACTGAAGCTCTGTCTTCTCCTGCTCCAGCTGCTTCCGGAGTTTTTCCAGCTCATGAGCATTTTTCCCGCCCTCTCCGAGCTGGTCAGTGAGGTCCGAGATCTCTTCCTGGAGGATCTTGTGCTCTCTCTTCATGGTCTCTAGCTGATCCAGAGACTCCTCGTAGGCATTCTTCAGTTTGAAGAGCTCCGTGCTCAGAGAGCGAGCCTCCTTCTGGCTCGCCTCCAGCTCACATTGTGACTCCTCAAACTTCTGCTTCCACTCTGCCATCACTTTGTCAAATGACCGCTGCTTTTTGTCGAGAGCTGTGGATGCTGCGTTGGATCGCTCAAGGTCCAACATGAGATCTTCGATTTCATTTTGGAGGCGGTGTTTGGTCTTCTCCAGGGAGGAACACTTTGCGTTCACAGCCTCGATGGCTTCCTCCGCCTCCTGAAGACGCTGGACAAGCTTCTTCTTGGCCTCTTCTAACTCCTCTGCACGCTGAATTCCATCCGTTTCATATTTGGTCCGCCAGGTTGAGACCTCAATGTTGGCTTTGGACAGCGCCCTCTGCAACTCAGCCTTGGCCTCCTGCTCTTCTTCAAATTGTTCTCTCAGGAGATCACAGTCGTGACGAGCCGACTGCACCACGTGGGCCAGGGCGTTCTTTGCCTTGACCTCCTCCTCCAGCTGTCTGCGGAGGTCTTCCAGCTGCTGGGTGTAGGAGATCTTCCCCCTGGTGAGCTGTGACACCAGGCACTCCTTCTCTTCCAGCTGACGTCCCAGCTCCCCGTTTTCAGTGAGAAGTTTGGCTCTCAGGGTGGTGAAATCATTGATTGTCCTCTGAGCCTCCTCATACTTGCTCTTGTACTCATTCATGTTGTCCTCCATTGAGCGGCATATCTTCTCAATATTGGACTTGTTTTTTACCACACACTCCATGTTGGATGATAGGTCATCCAGCTCCAGTTTCAGTTCAGTTTTTTCCTTTTCAAGTTTCTGCTTGACACGCTGAAGGTTGTCAATCTGTTCGCCCAGTTCAGCAACGCTGTCAGCATGCTTCTTCCTTAGTGCTGCAGCAGTAGCCTCGTGTTGAAGTGTAGACTCCTCTAACTCCCTGCGGATCTTCTGGAACTCAGCATCTCTTTTCTTGTTGAGCTCCACTTGAGCCGAGGTGGCCCCTCCGGCCTCTTCCAGACGCTCACTTATGTCCTCCAGCTCACGAGAAAGATCTGAGCGCTGCTTTTCCACTTTGGCTCGGGCTGCACGCTCAGCATCAAGCTCCTCCTCAAGCTCCTCAATCCTTGCCTGGTTCTCCTTCAGCTTCTTCTGCAGCTGAACACCGACCACCTGCTCGTCTTCTATTCGTCCATTCAACTGCGACGTTTCAAAGTCTTTCTTTTTCAGCTTCTCCTCCAGTTGCTGTTTGTCATTCTCCAGGTCCATCAAGCTCTCCTGGCTGAGTTTCAGGTCACCTTCCAGCTTTCGCTTTGAACGTTCAAGTTCCATCCTGACCTTCTTTTCTTGTTCCAGGGAACCCTCAAGGTCATCTACCTGCTGCTCTAGCTTGATCTTGGCCTTGGAGAGGGTGTTGGCCTTGTCTTCTTCACTCTGAAGGTCGTCCAGAGCCTGCTGGTGGGCCTCCTGTAATGCTTTCTTCTCCTTGCTAAGCTTCAGGATGTTATCATCCTGAGAAGCCAGCTCCTCTGTGAGATTCTTCACTTTGTTTTCAGTGGCATGTTTCTCCTTTTCAACCTTGGCTAATGTCAGCTCAAGGTCGTCAATGTCTTTTTTCAGCTCAGAGCACTCGTCTTCAAGCTTTCGCCTTTTAGCAGTGAGATCAGCGTTCATCTCTTCCTCATCCTCCATTCTTTCAGTCATCTCTTTCAACTTTGCTTCCTGCTGAATCTTACTCTTGATGAGCTGTTCACAGCGCTCTTCCGCGTCTGTTAATGTATCTTGTTCGGACTGAATCTGCATGGTCAGGTCATTTTTCTCTTGGAGAACAGTCACCATTTTCTCCTCTAGTTCCTTCCTTCGGCCCTCAGATTTTTCCAAGGCTTGCTTCAGCTTGTTGAATTCATCCTTTATGTTGGCCATTTCCTTCTCTGACTCTGCGCTCTTAAGCAAGGGCTTGATCTTGAAGAAAAGCTTCATCCAAGGCCAGTTCTTCACCCCCAGGAAAGAACGAAGGTTCCACTGAATCAGCAACAGAGCATCTCTGCGCTCCACGAGTTTGGCAAACTCAGCTCTCATTAAAATGGCCCTGGCGTTGGCTTGGATCCTGGTAATAATGCGGGACAGTTGCTCATCTCGCATCTCCTCTAATGTGCCGAGCAAACCTGCCTTGAAGAAGACCTTGGTGTGGCCAAACCTGTACTGGGTGTGGTCGATATCCAGCGACCCCAACAGCTTCTCTGCACTTTTTTTGCAGTCCATGAATTGTCCATCGGGAATGGCAGAAGCATTTAAGATTCTGTAACGCTGTTTGAAGTCCCCGTACAGAACCCTGTTGGGGAAGCCCTTCCTGCAGATCCTGATGCCTTCCAGGACGCCGTTACAGCGGAGCTGATGCATCACCAGGCAGTTGTCCATGATTCCTGGAGTTTTCTTCTCATTCGGAATCAGACAGCGGACGAAGTGTGGATGCGTGGTCTTCAGGGTTGACATGAGCTTGTTCAGGTTCTCTCTGTGAAGGGCTGACACTGTCTGGAAGGAGGAGCCTTTCTTTTTGGCTCCTTTGCCACTTCCCTTGTCCGCTTCAGGGCCCGCAAAGCTGGAGAAGAGCACACTGAGGAGCTTGAGGGAGGACTTCTGGAAAAGCCCCACTACCGTCTCATTCAAAGGATCTTTGTTTTTCACCAGCCAGTTGCTGATGTTGTAGTCCACTGTACCAGCATAGTGAACCAGAGCAAAGTGGGCCTCCGCCTTTCCCTTTGCAGCTCTCGGCTTCTCAAACATTTTGTTTTTGCCGAGGTGATTGTCATAGAGCTTGGACTTAAACGTCTGGTCACTGGCTTTTGGGAACATGCACTCTTCCTCCAGAATAGACATGATACCCAGGGGCTTCTCAATGAGGTCAATGCAGGCTTGCAAATCCATTCCAAAGTCAATGAACTCCCAATCGATGCCTTCCTTCTTGTACTCTTCTTGTTCCAGGACAAACATGTGGTGATTGAAGAACTGCTGCAGTTTTTCATTTGTGAAATTAATGCACAGCTGCTCAAAGGTGTTGTAGTCAAAGATCTCAAAACCTGCAATGTCCAGGACGCCTATGAAGTACTGTCGGTGCTGCTTGGTTTCCAGGGAGTGGTTGATCCTCACCACCATCCAGTTAAACATCTTCTCGTACACTGACTTAGCCAGCGCACCAAGGGAGTAGTAGACCTGGTCCACCCCTTGACCTTTGGTGACATATTCATTTCCTACCTTCACCCTGGGGTGGCAGAGGCCTTTGATGAGGTCCGCCGAGTTCAGACCCATGAGGTAGGCTGATTTATCAGCCGCTTCAGTCCCGTCTGACTCTGCCTGCTCCTCGCGCTGCTTCTGCTTGAACCTCATGTTGCCATAGTGCATGATGGCACCGGTCAGCTTGTACACCCCCATCTTTTCTTCCAGGGTGAATCCGAGGACGTCAAACGCACTATCAGTGCCCATGAGCTCCTCAGAGTCGTTGATGGAGGCGACGGTTACCTCTCCTTGGGAGATATAGGAGTAATCGTACGGGTTGTTGGTAATCAGCAGCATGTCCAGCAGCTCCGGCTTCTGATTGGACAAGATCTGGAAGAATATGTGATAGTTCCTCTCAGACTTCAGCTGGAAAGTGACTCTTGACTTTTCAAGCAGGTAGGTCTCGATGTCTGCAGAGCTCAGCTTGCCGCTGTTCCCAAAGTGAATCCGGATGAACTTTCCAAAACGGGAGGAGTTGTCATTTCTCAGGGTTTTGGCGTTACCGAAGGCCTCCAGGGCAGGGTTGGCCTGGATGATTTGATCCTCCAGAGTTCCTTTGCTGGCATCCTTCTTGACTGCACCGCCGACCGCAGCGATACTGGCAAAGTACTGGATGACTCGCTTGGTGTTGACGGTCTTCCCAGCACCGGACTCTCCGGTGATGAGGACCGACTGGTTCTCCCGGTCAGTGAGCATGTACTGGTAGGCGTTATCTGAGATTGAGAAGATGTGAGGAGGAGCTTCGGTCCTCTTCTTCCCTCTGTAGGCCGCAACCACCTCTGAGTCGTACACTGGGAGCCACTTGTAGGGGTTGACGGTGACACAGAAGAGGCCAGAGTAGGTGTAGATCATCCAGGCAGCGTACCGCTCCTTGAGGTTGAACAGCACAGCAGGCTCATGGAGGAAGGTGAACATGGCCATGTCCTCGATTTTATCATACTTTGGTGGGTTCTGTGGATGGACCTCAGACTCCGTAACCGTCACTGTAGTGCCGTCCTCCTTTTTGACAACCACCTTCCCTCCGTCCTTGCTTTGGATCTGGCCCTTGACATATTCCACTTTATCGTCCACGACGAAGCACTCCGTCTTGATGTCGAAAGCCCTGGTTTGGGCCTCCAGGCGCTCCTTGTCAGACTTCCTGAGGAAGACAACAGCCTTTCCAAACTCGGCCATCAGAGCGTCACCCATGGTGGAGGCAGCGGTAGAATAGAGTCCTGGTAGGTCTGGGGATGACACTGGCTGAAGAAGTGATGTCCACTCTGCTCATCCTCTCTAGGGCCTCTTTATAAAGGGTTCCTGGGCTCCATATTAGGAAGCCTCTAGGCATTTATGTTTCCACAGTGGGGTCAGACCCAGGACCTTTGGCTGTTAGAGTCCATCTATGGAGGCTAGCGTTTCACTGCTTATCTCCGTCCTTCTGTCCTGACCGATAAGAAGCACAGACACCTCTACATTTAGCACAGAGAATACTAGACTTGTGTCGGATAAAGATACAAGAAACAATTCCGTATGTTGTATTCAGGTAATAATCGCTTCAAGCATGTAACATTTTCAATTTCACTTTAGGGAATAGGACTTTGGTCTGACCTGCCCCCACCACAAAACACATCCAATGAAGGTTTTTTTCATAGACAAACTTTATTTTGTCCTGAATTTAATAGAACAAGTAATGTTGTGTTAAAGGGTATTTTTTAAATAATAAATAAATATATTGTCACCTTATAGAAACAAAATCTGGTGAATAATTTAGTTCATAAACATTTTCCACTGTGTTCGTTCTAAAGGTTTCTTCCCCCTGGGATTGGGGAGTTGCTCTGCTCTTTACAATGTGTAAAGGATACTGTGATTAAGGGCTTAACAAATAAATCTGACTGGATTCTTTGTTTCAACACCACCCTGTGTGATTCAAACAAATCACCCATCTCAGAGGACATCTCCACCCTAGACAACACCAACAGAGGACAGGTTTGTTTGTTACATGCCAGGGAAGAACACAGGAACGGTGGGGATAATGCTCTGGTGTATCCGCTAATAGAACAACGATCCTGCCTCTTAAAATGCCTTCTGATAAGGTGTTATCTTAAGTAGCCCTGTTCCAGCCCCAGGATCATCCTTCTTATCTTCAGGACACGCGTTTTACTAAGTTTATTCTTGTAGTTCTCTCTGAAACAACAAGAACAAGTAGCCAATTACAAGATATATATAACAATGTCGATAATGACATATAATTATTTATATAATGATATATATAACAATATAACTAACAATACAAAACAAAATAAACAAAAATATATATAAAAATGTATAAACTGCCTCAGGACCAATCAAAGCACTTCTCCTTCATAACAACAGTGTGGAGTTCAGAAGCCTTTCCTGCATAACTGGGCCTCATCTGCCACCAGTCAGGCTTTACATTGGCCTCTGGTCTCGGCCGCAGAACCACCAGAAGTAGCCCAGCTAGCTATGTTTTGATGTGTAATTCTTTACTTTTCATTTTTAAACATTTGATTGACTCTTTGAAGACGAACGTCATAACTTAACCCAACCCAGAGACACTGAGACCCAGAGGGAGGCCCTGAGGCATCCAGCCCAGGCAGAGTGAGGTGGAAGGGTGACAGTGTTGATTCAGGGCTGTTCTTCCAGTGGCATTGCGAGAGGAACGGGAGGACTCTCACACACATGCTCAGACAGGCAGGGAATGCAGGAGGCGGTTGGAGGGCATCGCCTATAGGATTGAAGGCAGTCGCTACAGAGACGGCAGACTAGAGATAATACCAAACCACGAGCAGAGAAGGGCCAATGATTGACAGGCAGGAGAGATACAGGAGAGGGCTTTATTTTGAAAGTATTTACATTAAGTCTTACAAACTATTTCAACTATGTATGCCAGGTCACAGTCTCTCTTAATACAAATATATACTTAGTCAGGAATTCATTTACTTCTCTCGTAGAGAGTTGAAGTAGAATAGAATATAACATAGAACATAGAATGTAAAGACATGTTTTCCTATAGACATGTGCAGTAAGGGTCCATGGCGATTTTTCCCTATGTTAGATCCCCATAGGAAATTCTTCTCTCAGTAATTATTGCTAAGCCATATCTCTCTGGCTCATAATCTTAAACGAGGTAATTGATTAGTTCACTATTTTTCTGTGACAACCAAGAAATGTTGCATGTTTGCGACTTGTGAAAGCCAAAAAACAACAGACATTTACACCGAAGCAGTTTTGTTGCAGTCCGGTATAAAACACTGCAGCCTCACTAATTCTCTTTGTGCAATCTACGATACAAATGTACTTTTGTAGAAACGGCTACATTCAAATGCTTTAATTAACCAAGGCTAGGTTAATTAGATTAGTTAGGTTAGGTTAAGGCTAGGTCAATGCTAGGATAGAGTTGAACTGCACCATGGGAATAGTAGTTATTCTACATTTGGCACAATTAGGTACACAGTGTTGTCAAATTACTTATCTCTCGTCTGCACTACTTTTCAAAATAAAGATTTAATTCAATTTCACTTAACTATAATCTTGTCAGACCAGCTGAATAAGTAGAACCTTACAAACCAAGCTTTCTTGGGAAAACTCATAGTAAATACCATATAGGCAAAACGCATCTGGAACTGAGAGGGTTTCAGAGGGACCATGTGACGGCCAAGGTCTATAGATATATATATTTTATATATATTTATATCTAAATAATTTACTATCAGCCAAACTACACATTCAGGAGCTGGCTTCGACTGCAATAAGGTAGCCAGCTCAGATAATTTCATGACTGCATGTCAACATCATTCATACATTTCGCAAACACCTTATTAAATTAAAATTGTAATCAATTATTTTTACAGCAGACCCAGTAAAACCATGTGAATACCAGATATTTTGTTTCTCTTCTTAACAATTAGACACAAAAAATACTGAAAATATTTGGAATGTAAATACAACTCTGAAAAGTAAATTATTTTCTCATTTTCAAAGTAAATGACAATGGCATTTTACTACATGAGGTCTAAGGAACAGAATTTAAAACCTGTACTGAATTCCTTTATAAATGTTGTTAACTCATTCTTAATAAGAACCCATTCTTAACGTTCTAAACCCCTTCTAATGTGCGTTCACACCAAAAGCGAAGCAAATATTTTGCGTGGCACGCAAAACTCTAGGCGGCGAATAAATACGTTTAACCAATCACAATCAAGTATTTTTGTCAGATACACCATGGTCAATGTATATTTTGTAGGACATGGCAGAAATAACCGACTATTTATGTTTCTCAACGCACAGTCCTGTTATTGCATCCGAAGTGGTGAACTACATTTATAGACCTATGATTATCACTATCTGTTAAACGATCACAAGTTAAAGAGGTCATCTGTCATTTTCGCCGGCACGTTTCTTATTTCAATGTGCTGCATATTCATGTCGGGGCTGATGTAAATAGTTTTGAAGCGACAATTTCGTCCTTTACTCGGCGCTGGCTGCGCAAACAAGGCGAAGGACCTGAAACCCGTGTGATCCTAATTCGCGTGAAGCTTTGTCTTGAAAGCCTCATGTCCTGAAGTCCAGTCATCCAGACGCAGCTCCTGAAATTCGCCGAGCTGTGTGCTCCTCCGGATGGTGTTATGAACCCAGGCGTCGAGCGTGGCGTCGAGCGTGGCAACGCCACGCACTCTCTCTCGTGGCTGCTTGTGGGAGTTTACCACTTTGTCGATGGATGTGTTTAAAACCAGGAAATGAAATTCCACAACGAGTCTATATGGTCTGCCAGTACTCACTAAATGTCGATTGTCCAATCGCAGCGCCGAGCGCGCTGCAAGACACGCTCATTTGTATAAAGTTAACTGAAGTTCAACTTGGTCCCCCCTGCTTTACACGCGCCGCGATCACCCGCCCGCACGCGAGCCTTCCCAGAATCCCTTGCCCCACGCGAGCACGCGTCCAGCACGCCTCCAATACAAAGTGAATGGGCGACAAGTTCCTCGATGGAGGCCACG
>OMKX01000288.1:0-14324 GCA_900302425.1 Brosme brosme
GAAACCGTCAGAGACGAAAATTGAAGTAGCAGAAAAGCTAAGATAACTATGCCAAACATCTTGGGTAATTTGAAGACCGTTCGACCCTCATAATTACCTTCCCGTCACACCGCAGATGTTACCCTTCACCTGATCCCATCTGCATTACTATGAAAAAGAACATCAGCCCTCAAATTATAAATCTGGTTTGTTTTGGGTTCCAAAGAGGAAATTATCTTGGCCAATGAACAGTGCAATGCAGATGTCACATTGAAAAACCCCAAATAGTTTTAGGCGGAGTATCACACAAATACATCTTAAAGAGTAAATATGAATAAGAGAAAGACACAAACACTGGTTAAAACCAAAGCATCTCCCCCGTTGGCGATCAATTGCTATGGTCATCGCTAACCATAAGATGATGGTCAGCAGTGCAAAAGAGAACCACATTTGACTGAAAAGAAAAAAGCCTGACATGAGGTGGCAGGTCAAGCCGAGGTACAATGCCCGGCAGAGCAAGCTGCTCCTGGGAATTACCTTTTTGTCAACTCAAATTGTCTGAATACAAACAATGTTCCAATTAACCAGATGCACGAAATATTGACGCATGACCACAACAGGAACGATGGGTTTCTCTTTTTGGGGTGAACCTAACTAGGGCCTATGGCCCCTTAAGATAGAAAATCAACACAATTCCCAGTGACCTGAAGGTGAAAGACCTAACCCTAGATCAGTGCAAAATCAATCCCTGGCTTCTTCGTCAAGGCTAGGGCCGCCTTGCTGCACTGCAGGGCTGTAGGTGGCTCAGCTTTGTTTACCCAAGGTCCAAACACATGTGAAGCCTGCAGGTGGTCAACTAAAAATAAACCTGCCGTCCCTTCCCTGGAAACCCCAGGCTTTCGGTTACCCGAGACACTAGCTGGAACATGACGCTCTCTCTGCCACCGCCGCTGCAGCCTTTTACAAGGAGCTCAGAGTCAAGATTACTCCTGATCCACTTTAACCAGCGCTCTGGGTCAAAGCCCACATCATTGTGGTGGTCTACGTCGGCGGCACAAGGTCACTTAAAAATTATTGCAGCATAACAGTGGAGGACAAAAACAACATGAATTTCACTATCGGATGTCTTTTAGAACAGATATGATAGTATCACAACCACTGATAAAGCACAAAATATATTTTGGTGTATGGTAGATTTGTTTTATTTAGATTTGCAGTGAACCACAACAAAATAAATACTTTCTATTTAATTTGAAGTTGAGTAGTTTAGTTATGTAGAAAAAATGTGTGGTACTGGTATGAGTTTAGTTATTAAAATGATTCAGTGGTACTTGAAACAGAGCCTTCAATGTAGCATAGCAGATAAGTTCTAAATAATGATGAGGACCATTACGAACAATTTAATACATTTTGCTTAAAAGTCTTGCCAAGAGAAAGACTAATACTGAGAATGAGCGTAGGAGCATGTTATGTGGCTCTGGTGCCAAACCTTACATTGCAATCTCAGATCATCCAGCATTAGCAAGTTTACATATTGGTGCAGAGAAGTGGAGGACCTTTGACAATAATCCAGTTAAAAAAAACTCACAGCCGTTTGAGCGATTAGCTAAGTGTGACGCAAAGAAGTCAAGGTGCACATTACTATCACACCATAAAAATAACTATTGTAACCATTATGCACCTATACTAAAGAAATAATCATATTGTCCATCGGAGAGTTAATGGAGAAAGTCCACATGCTGGTTTAAATAATGAATAACTGACTTTATAATTAATCAAAGATAAAATACATTTTGCTGCTCTCCAAACTCGCCACTCTGTCCAGAAATTTGGCTGCGCAGCACTTTTTCTTGTAGCAAGCCACTCTGGCTAGAAGTGTCTGCTTAATGAAAAATCTAAAATACTAGATGTGCAAAGCCATGTTCAGGCTGATAAACATATTAATGAACATATCAAATATTTCTGGGCGTGGACAAGATTACATATTTGTAATTAAATTTGGACAAGAAATATTTTCATGTTCCATTATAAGGATCATTCATGGTTATGATCAACATCCTCATTAGACTCTCTGCCAAGGTAGATGACGTAGCCTAATAGAATAACCCTTAAATCATGGCTTCTGAGAGGACAAATAAAACCTGTGGAAGTTCCCGATTTGTGTTTAATGCATCGTTTAAGAACCTGTTTCTGCCACTCTATGCTAGAGTGTTTCCCCAAAACAACCAGGGAGCGCAAGTGCCGTCTAGTTAGAGACAGTACGTGGGGTCCCTAGAAGACGTGTGGTTGTATAGCTCTATTAGGAATCCTAATGACGTGATGCTGCTGCTTATGAGCTGGCGGTGTTTGACAGCTGGAACTAGACCAGCCATGACCACTGCTTCCGACCCCCCTTGCAGCGCGCTTGCGTGAGAGAAATGCAGTCACACAGTCCACATTTTACGCCTGTACATAGTAATGTTCTTGCCGATACAGAGGAGAAGGATGTTGAGTGTGTCTGTTTGTGAAACCAGAGATGATTAAAAGGCGGTGGAAGTGGCTGAAAGGCAAGGCACAGAGGAGTGACTAAGACCAATTCCTGACTCAACCGGAAGAGGATGACGGGGGGAAGGGGGGGTATCAGAGCTCTGTGGGTTGGGGCTCCTCCTCACAAAATGACCAAACGGAACAAGCTGAGACATTGTTAGGATTAGTGCCCCCGCACAAGGCAAGTTAAAGTGCATTGTAATGTCCAACGGATCAGGGGTCCCAAAAGATGGATCATTTCATTGTGCCCCGAGCAGCGATCACACAGAAGTGACCTCAGTGTGATTACTTTCACAATAGGTTTCATATAAGTGTTGGGCTAAAATGCATAGAAACAGTGCCGTTCATTCAGTCAATTTACGGTAATATTCAAGTCAACTAATAAAGAAGGTATGACTTGGAGTGTGACTATTTCTTGCTACAAGTAAATGTAAGCAATTCAACTTTAAATATCAGAAGTGAATGTCAAGAGCTTGAGGTAAACATTGAACACCAATGCAAGCCATCTACAAAGCACACTAATGTGTCTAAATAGTTTTAACAAGTCAAGTTACATGTATTTATGATGGCACATATAAAACGACCTGAGTTGGCCAAAGGGCTGTACAGTTTAAAATTGCCCAATTGATGTGAAGGAAAACTCCCAACCAGAACCAACTGGATCTTCTGTCAGCCTTAAACGTACGCATGGGTGAGCGCAGTTGTTAAAATCCAAAAATCCAAGTTCTGAACGCTTGCAGTGTTCACAACTTGGACAAGTTAACTTTTAAAGTTGGAAAATGGAGTCACAGTTCAATAAAAAGAACAAAGTAGCAGCCAGAAGGGAACATGACAATGCAAACAAGCAAATGTTGTGCTTGAGTGCAGACACAAGCGCGCTTAAATAGAGTTGCAGCTGGCATTTGTACAAGTTTATAGCACCTGGTAAACAAAATCGAAGAAACTAAAGCAGACATAACCAACACACAGTATATAGAGCCATGCAAATATACATAAAACTCTGGTGTACCCCATGGTGCTCACGTTAATGGAAGTCTTCATTTTGAGAAACGACAACAAAAAAGATAGCACAGCTATATACACATTATAAGAGCGTCAAAAGCACACTACGGATTATTTCCTCAATAGCACAAACAGCTGTCGGGCTGTCTGCAGAAAGTAAACAAAATATCTGGGAAATATGAACGATTGCTCATAGATAAAACAACTAGTTTGTCAGCAACAATAAATTCTGTCGACTGCCTGTCGACTGCCAATAAACCAGCTGTAGACATTGGAACTTCACACAGACACACTACCGTTATCCTCACTGCTGTCAGAATTCTGTAATGGACAAAAATACCCGACATAAAAATGTACTGCACTATCACATTTGGTGATAATTGCTGGGCAATATCTTCTGACCATAACAGCGTCTTATAAGAATGTATGACATGAAATGCCAATGTCTAAATTGTATTACGATTGATACCGAATAATTAGCATTATAAAACACATTTCAGATTTTAAAAAAAGATCAGTTATAAAGTATAGTAGAAGGAAAGGCATGTGTGTCTACCACACACATGCCATGTTGAGATACACAAAACCATCAACCACTCGACAACCAACCAGGTGAGAGCTCAGCTCGAAAACCTTCCAATCCGCATGTCTAACCAAGAGCTTTGTTGCCAAAAAAAACAAATCAGGAGGTATAACCAGCATACGACTGACTCTCCTGAGACCGCAACACGTTTTCAGAAAGAAGAGCCTACAGGCAGAACAGAGAATGCGAACTAGATACATAGTTCACATCGCACAACCTGATCTGGTTGGATGAAAACAATGGTGAATGATTCAGGAATTGAATACAGGAAGAAAACATGAAAAGGTGGGGGCCTACCTAAAGACGACAGCTATGACCGGTAATTCACACTGCAAGACTTTATGCAATGAATACAAGAAATCTAGTTGATTTGGGTACAACCGCAATTGATACTGTGGCTAAAATCTGTTTCTGGATGAATACAGTTTACAGGGCAGTGGTATGAAATGAAAAGCTGCGCATATGAAGGACATCTGGAGAACAACCGTCATAAATCCGATTTCTGCACTAGAATGCATCTATTAAGTTGGTATGCATGAGAAACATTAAATTAAACGTAATCTATTAAATATATCAAATTGTCCTTATCCGCAGCAAACAACAAGGTGAGTAATGATGCCCAGTACAGCTCCTTGGAAGTAGCAGGGCAGCTCCATACATTATGTGAGTGTGAGAGGAAATACAACTCAAAAGTATATAAGCCACTGTGATCGCTCACAGCACTTTTACAATTAAAGATCCTCATTCACGTACCCCAACTTGCCACGCAGACAATAAGAAAGCTGCGTAGAGCAACAACCAGCCCACCTTGAAGGATTAAAGGTTAAGTGCCTTGCTCAAAGACATATTTGACACTGCAGTCTTAAATAATATCGATTAGAAAGGGATCATTTCAAAGTAGAAGCACATTAATCGCAATTATCTTGTAATAGGCTCAGTAGGCATATTATTTGGTTCTGGAAACGTTTATAATGTCATTTAGGAAAAAGCCAAAACTATAAATCTTCCTAAGACATCCTTTTTGTCTGAAGAAAGAAAAAATTCGGGTCTGAGGTGAATTATTTACATTTTTGTTTTCCACTGTAATACTTTTAGTCAGTTATCTGCAGCTCACACAAATCAGAAATGTGCTATTCGTTTGGACCCAAAGTCAAATCCACTTGAGATGTAGCAGTAGTAACAACAGTTGGCCTATAATCAATTGATCGGTATTGGAGTCAGACGAGGCAAATCAATAATAATAGCAGTTAATAATAGCAACGATGATCCACGTCTTTATTAATACAGTGGACTAGAGGAAACTTACAATGAGCATCGGCAAGAATGCTGCTTTGGAGGGATAGCCCAGCCTAGCATTACTATATCATCTACAGGCTTTGTGAAGATGACAATGCAATGGTCATGACCATGGCTCGAAGAAGGATAGGCAATCTTAATCCAATTCCGTCAGCAGTTACCGACTGGTAGTTATCTCCAACAGAGTAGACTGGTAGACTCTGGTCCACAACACCATTTGTTCAGCTGATGGAGGTACATTTCTTGATTTCATTTTTTTTTTTCTAAGCATACATTTATTTCGATCACATATGGATTTATTCCTCTACTTGCAAAACCAGAATGTGATAAATCATAGAAAAAAAAAAGGTAAAAGTAATACACTGAATAGTTTGTCACAGATGAAACTCCAATACCAAGTAAGATATTTCATTAACAAAAGTGTCATCAGCTCACATAATTTTTTCGGGAAAAGATGCACTTACCCCTTGGTTTCCAGTAAATCGAATCAAAGGTTCTGTCGAGAGGCCCTGAAAGTTAAGAATAAACACAATTAGCCACTTCAGACAGAGCATGTCATCCATTTTACAACAATGTGTTAATGTTTAAAAATTCCACGATAAAAAACAGATGTGTGCAAATGTAAACATATAATCAAGACCACCAATCAAAATCTACCACTTAGAAAAATCTGAGAGTGGTTTGTTGTTCTTGTATACCTGAACTGTATTCAAACATAGTGGTCTTGCACTAAACCACATTTTCTACTCGCTCGACTGGTGTCATTTCCAAATAAAACCTGAAAACAACTAGCTTTACACCCAATGTTTAATTGTATATACATTATGCAGTCAAGAAATGTCCATGTCCCTGTGCGCAGAACAGTTTAAGTGAATCAACTTTAATATCTGCCTCAGCCTATGGACGTTTTTGTGTCAATTGAATAAAGCTGGGGAAATGCCAGCCTTTCACTGTAATGCAGTACTTCACCCGTCTAGAGAGAAACCCCTCGTAAAGCTCCAAGATTTGCCATCACAGTCCTCGTAACAATTTTAAATGTGAAAAGCCATGTTTATTAGGTATTCACAGAGTATCTGTGGATATCTATTGTATTTGTAGTTCTTACTCTTCCAATTTGTTTTTCCAATAAACAGAACAAAGCATCAACATTAAGTTACTCTGTTGGTGGATCAGTGGCTCAACCAACAGACACGACCACCATGTAGGAAGTAGGCCAAGGTTTAATTCCGACATGTGGCCATTTGACGCACCTCATTCCCCCTCTTCTTCAACCCATCATCCAGCTTCACTCTCCTGTCCATAATGGCCATACAAATATATATACACAAAAGTAAAAACAATATCCTGCCTCTATCTGCATCCCCCCTAGCAATGCACCCCCCGAGCATGACAGTTGCTCGGCAGTCATTTTGTGCATTCGTCTTGGTGTGCAAGAAATTATTGCATGTCAGAACAGCCAAGGTCCTCCCATTGAAAGAATATTCAGAGCTGTTGGCAATTCCCAGAATTAAGATATATTAAAGATGATTCTATAAGTTATTATACATTCAAGATGGACATTGTCATCACTGTGTCGATTTGAATCCCATTTTTATGTAATGCAACACTTCCTAAGACCTCTAGGGAATTGTATTTTTTGCCTGTCCTCCTTCACAGAAAGGTCAGAGCGTCAAGTATCTTGCTCAAGGCGCTAAAACCATGTCTACTTGATAAAATATTGTTCATTCATTTGAAGTACAAAATAAACAGCTCTATCTCAATGCTCATTAAATGTTCATCCCTGAACCAGGAAGACACTGCACGCTACTCATACTTCTTCCGTAATGTTTATACAACAGTTGATCATTTTACTCAGAAGGCTCGCATTACACTTAGAACTTAATATTTCCAACAATAATATAACCAAATATAAGGAATGCACCGATCAGGTGTGTTCGGCCCATCCGATACCGATCACCGTTTTGTTTTTATAGTGACATTTGTGGGAGTGTGTGTGAATGACGGCTGGTTTAAGCAGCCTCACCTGGCAGAGTGATTGGACTCTGGGGCTGGGTTTGGCTGCACACCTGTTGCACATTGAGTAATCAGTGTGCACACTGCACAGGTTAAACCAGCCATCACCACATCAGAGAGAGATCTGCTGCATGGCAACATGGAGCACCAATGTTATGAATCATTGTCTTCAACCTTAATAATAACAATAAACCGGAATTCCAACACCACCACCCACGTCCTTGGTTATGGAGGAGCCCAGAAAAGCCACCTAGGTGGCATTTGGCAGCCACCTAGGTGGTGTGTAGCATGGCCATTGCTACAATATTGATAGGATGTTTTTAATGAAAGTCATTGTGTGCCGACTAAGAGTAGTCAACCATAGCCTAGTCAGCGATAGCCTATGCGAACTTACATTATTTATTGGGATTTATTTAAAGTTTTACACACGCGGTGTGTATATATATATATATATATATGCATAATAACCGACTCTTTGTGACATCCGTGCCATGAAAGGAGCGCTGTCTACGGCTTCTCAAGAGCTCAGACCGGTGGTCTAGCTACAGTGGACATTGCTGTTATAAAGTCTAGGTTTCAATAAAGCCTTTGCCTCACATTGTAGGAACCATGTTGACATGAAAGTAATATGGTTGCAATCGTTGGCTATACGTGACGCTTCGCTTACGCCGTATAAGGTCAATGAAAACGCTCTAATCTTCCATTGAAGCGGCGGAGCAGCAAGTTAGTTTCACATAAAGCAGAGGGAATTAGTGGGGAGCATCATTGTCATATCAGGTTATAGATACTTCAGTAGTTTCAACTAACATGGGGATGTGTGAATAACGACATGTCTAGGTTTACTACTTTTAGCGTAAACCTACATAAAAAAACGAATAAAATACACGGGGAGAAATAGAGAGCAGTGAGATGCAGGCTGGTTATTGCATCCTATAACCAAGATCAACAAAAAGCTTTACGGTTTAGTGATGCCTAGTTTATTGTGAGTCAAGATGAATTACGTTAAATCAGGATAACATTACTGTCTCAATGACTGAACCTAATGACGGTGCGTCTTGTGCGCAATCGTTTTGAGTCACGTGATCGGCTCCTGCAAGTGGCAAATTTCAAGTAGATCGGCCAAACAGGTGTCTAGGGCGTATATCTGCTGATAATGATCGGTGGCTGATCAATCGGTTCATCACTACCAAATATATTGTTGCATCATATTTTGACACAAAATAAAAAGGTATTTTCACGCAGTTAAAGAACAACCTGACTCAACTTTATTCAACATTGTCAGCTAGGAAACCAGTGTTGTACTGTAACTGGATTATCTATGAGCTACTTTGCCAGGTAAGAACCTTATCAAGAAATAAGCCCTGGTTGTAGAGTGCAGCTTAAGTTAGGAGAGACAATTCACCAGACCTAGGCCCTTTGAATGAAGTGGTTGCAGGAAGCTAGTTTGAGTAGCAGTTGGGCTATGAACTCCCATAGCCTGTCTAACTACACCAGACCTTTCATGGTGCCACGTTCTCAGTGCTACCGTTGCAGGGTTTAGCAGAGCACCGAATTTAGCTTTCCCCCCCTCCCAAGCAAGCCATGCTAACATAGTGCACCACTCAGCCGGTTCATTTGAATGGGCTGCTGACATGTCACTATTCTCTGGGCCCAGAGCCCAGAATGTTCCACAGAGCCAGCTAACCTTTGGGCCAGAGTGTGGCTCCTGACTATGGTTTGATGACAAGCCGATGGACGTTCAAACACAATCACAAACTCACCACAGAATAGGGATGTGGCATGGGAATGCCATGGAGCAAGCAATTACAAAGCCAATATATTGACTTTCAATTCACATTTAATGCAATGCCTTTGCAAGTCCAGCTAAATGCAATGGCTTCTGGTTTGTCTTGTTTTACCTTTGGTAGACAATTTTGATTTATTATGCTTCCCAGCTTATTAATAACAAAGAACCATCTCATATTGGTCCTCCTCTGCGCCAATTGTATTTGTGAGAAGTAGACTGGTGCCTTTAATCCAACTGCAAGAGCAATTATTGAACACTTAGAACACCTTATGGTTATCCTGCATCTAGCACGCACATTATGTAGGTTATAAGTAGTAATGACCCAGGGATCACGACTCTCCAAAAACCTACTTTAACAGCCACTCATGTGACTATATTAAACAACTTCTATGCAGGGCATGATAGCAACACAACACATAGTTGGTGACCCATCTCACTAAAACAAGATGCACTTGAAAAGCATGCCCTTAATCTTACAGGTCGACATTTTTTCTATGGGCAGGAAAGCGGCGGTCTGTTACTTCACATTGTTGCTGCAATGCCAGAGAAAAAGCAGTTGAATGACCATGGTTTATCACCAAGGTGTTTGGGCAAGGGATGATGTCAGGAAAACACTTCAATAGGGACCCCGTGAATCACTAACACTATCCTCTTAATAAGTCTAAGCGCTGTCTGCAATCTAAAAAACAGGCATCATGATGATCCCTATACATAGAAATTGGTTACAATAACAATAACAACAACAACCAAAAACATAATATCAAATTATTGGTTGTTTTCCAGGAAGGGTCAAATAAC
This sequence comes from Brosme brosme, assembly GCA_900302425.1. Lineage (NCBI taxonomy): Eukaryota > Metazoa > Chordata > Actinopteri > Gadiformes > Lotidae > Brosme > Brosme brosme. Next base: position 9,984 of record OMKX01000288.1, read on the forward strand.
CCCATCATCCACGTGTCCTTGCCTGCCTGGCCTTGCTAAAGAGTATGGTCAGTATCAAAGATTGCAGATATTATATCGACTTATTGACCGTCTTCCTTAATGGAGGACAGACTCTAGACTAAACACCACCTGACTTACTGTGAACCATGCTCAAAATGTACTCGCACTGTATTTAGTCTGCCATATGAAATGATATGCCTCTCTCAAGAGTCTATGCTCGCTCCCTAGCACCCTAGTTACCCCAAGTATAAAAAAAAAAAACAGGGCAGTTTTTTGGGACCAAGGCCAAATCGGACCTACACACTGAGGGATCTTTCAGGCGACATGAAGCATGCACGTCAGAAGGCCCTCTGGTTGCAGTAACACCAGGGTGACGTGGTCCAGTGTGAAGGCCATCTAACGGCATACAAGAACACCATGACATTATGGCAATGGTAGTTATGGTTATCTCTTTCAGTGTCCCGGTCAATCTGTTGAAACTGGGGAGTCAGCATTCCTTAAATAACTATGGCACAAGCACTGGCTGACCAACGTCAGGCAACACAATCCCCCACCAGTCTCCATTGCTTCCCATACCTTTCCTATAGGAGCTAGAATGTGTGCGTGTCGCGGTGGTGGGAGGGGATGCCATTGCATTTGACAACACTGACTTGGTGAAACCTAACTCGATGGTGTAGCCTATAGCTTAACCCTAACAAGCAGATGTTATTGTTTTCGACTCCAGATTTATACGTCCTAAAGAAAAAGGAGGCTCTTTTTTACTTTCCCCAAGCCAATTTATTGGGGAGGAGGGGGATTATTTCCCGTAAGTAAAAATAAAAGACAATAGCCGTCACAGTTGAAAGACTACAGGGTGAGATACAGGACTACAAGATAAGTAGAACAGACACCTGTGCTCATTAAAACTAAATCTCTCCCCTGCCTCTGGTGTCAGGCGGAAAACTTAAAACACTAAAAGGTTTCTCTAATCACACAAACCGCTGTAGCACACACAGCCACATATATACTGTCAAAATACAGCTCTGGAGGTCAGATATTACATCAGAGGGCAATTAAGCGATATAAAAATATATATATCATTATTAAATATCTTACTTTGCTTTTTGACAGAGTCTAGTCATTTCATACTTGGGATAATTCATAATCTGGGGTCACACATGTTCAAAAAAGCCCATAAAGTAAAGGTCTCCCCAGCACAAATCCATGTAGCAGCAGTTTTGCACCAAAGGCTTATTTTCAAATTTGGAAACACAAGCAGGATTTATCAGCATATCGACATCTGGGGTTCAACAGAATAGGGTTAAGTGCACTGGAACCATTTACATACGGATGACTCAGATGTAGGCCAAATCATTGACCAAGCTCACTTCCGATCACATGATGGCTCATAGCTTTGATGCAACACGTTTAGAATCCTTACAGTCCAGCAATTGCCCACGCAACACCCCACCCCATGATAGGATAATGTAGTTTAACAAGCAAACAAGCTCTGTCCATTTACACATCATACATCAGACGTTATTACAGCATTGACCTGAATATGTATTCATCCTAATATTCTACCCCTACATATTAAGCAAATTTGTGTTTTGGGGAAAGTATGGCAGTTTAGTGAAAAGCAGTTGTTAAAAATACTTCAGACTCTGCTCTTGAAGTGGTTAGGCCAAATAAGGGATGTGATAAAGAGCAACACATCTGATTAGAAAAAATGTATACGAAAAGAAGCCATGGCATCATCATGAGCTCTTCTTTCGGTCCTCTTCGTAACCTTGAGGTTGGTGATGATGTTCATCAAAGCTCACTTGATTTTTCTTGCTTGTGTTAGAGCCAGTAGAATATGGGGAGTCTCTGGTCTGTCTATACGCCCAGATAGCACTTTGTTTCATGCCATTCCTTCGTCTGATGAGCAAACAAAAGAACTGGCTCACTCTGAATGTCACGTCTCCTACATAGATCAGTTAAAAGACAGCTCTCCAATTCTACTTAACAATTCCATAAAACTAAAACATTAAATATATGCAGTGCATATGTATGTGGCCCACAGGCAAGTCAATTAAACGAAATGCATGTATACATACATGGCCTATTATCATAACCTTATAATATTGACAAAAACCTTTGTTGCATGAGTTAAATAAATCACCTACATAATTGCACTGCAAGCTGGTTTGGAAAGTATGGCCAGTTGGGGCATTAAAAACAACTTCAAACCAGGACCTAGCACGTCATCTTGGAATTCGACAACCTCTGTCTTGCAATAAAGCCCTCATATATTTCTAATTATTCCATGTTGCCCTTTGTCCACCTGCCAGGTTCTCCCTCCCCAGTCATCCTCACTGCAGCCGAGGTACCCCACCCCTCCCGGTGATGCAAAACTGACCTGAGAAACCTTTCGCTGCTTAGGCCTACATGATGAGACACTCAGCACTTTTCCTTCTACTGTTCAAACATGGTGTGCAGCATAGCAGATAGATCAGGTCTAATAACCACAAGATTTTGCCTTAATCAGAAACATAAAATAATCTTAAGACCAATACTGTTATGTTGGGGAATTTTGCGCAAGTGCTTAGCAAAGCAAGTCTGTGCAGGCAGTAGATGTCAGAGAGGTATACCATGTGTCTTAACCATACAAAACAGGAAGAAAGCCATAATTGGCTGTTCCACTGCGTAAAAGCAAAAGAGTACTACGTAACTTAACAATAGCCCTCAACTCTTTTTCATGGACAGAGGATAATGTAGATATAAAGACAGAAAAAAATACCAAATGGTGCAACGAGGGCCCATTAAGATTTCTGCATGCAAAGTCTGTGCCAAGTTAAGACTGTCCAATAAGGAAAAAAAAATACATCCCATCTTCAGAATTATGAATTGTGAGCAGCAAAACGAAACCGTTGGGCCGCAAAATCCCCCACAAGTACATACAACCAAATGGACAACAATTGCTTATCCGCTATAACAATAAGATGAAGTCTGGATTACTTTGTTACTTCCTCTTTGGTTCTTTAGCGTATTAAGTCAATACAATATATCTTATAATCAACGAATTAAACTGCCACATCAATGTCATCGATTTGGGTCATCAGCTGAAGTCCAGATGTACTCTGCCACCGAAGTTGGAGGCAACAAAGTGTCCTCTTTGGCCTGCCAGGTTTCTCCCAGTCAAATATTTATAGAACTTGAAACGTTAGATGGCCATCCGACTAGCTAGCCACACATGGACCATAGCTGGTAACAGCAAAACGATGCCATGGAACAAATCTTTAGGTGAATCTATAGCCTCAAACTGCCGATGGAATGTAACCAGTTTCTTGAATTGGTCGATGTACGGATATAGGTCGTGTCCAAATCAGTGGTTTGTTGTTGGTTGGAGAAAGATGCATATCTTACTACGAACCGATGCATTTCTCAAGAAAAAGTCTGTGCCGTGTGTTCACTTGGTTTTCTTCAAAGCGCTTTCCCCGAGGCATACAGTCATACACAAATAAAAAGACTGTTGAATGTTACTAAACAGTTGTTTAAAGTTCGGACAGTTGCAGACTACCTGGCAAACTCCAATTTTGACAGCTCAGCAAACTTGTTTGGAAGCATTCGTAAAACTGGGAAATATTCCCCCAAAATAGCTGCACATGATTGCCACTGTATCTGCTGCAATTCAAAGTTCACAAACAAATTGCCATCGAATAACTGATGGGCTAACTGATAAAGCACAGTCTACTGCAATGAAGCTTGACTCATTGCCCAGTAGCACTTGTCTGTAAGAGAGCGGCTAGAGCATTACATTTACTAGGTAGTGAACCAAGGCAATTTTGAGTTGGCTATTGTTAAAGCTCATTTAGACTTAGTTTAAAGAAGGGACGGCACCTGGTTAAAAAAAGATTAGCTAGCTAGTTATCTGGCCAACTAGCCAGCGCTTTACAGGCTGGTGTTGCTATCATCATAGCAACACCAGCCTGTCATAGCTGTTCACAGAGATTTCAAACATGAATTAAAATGTCATTTTATGTCAAACGGCCATTTACCTTGCTGCCTTGATAACCTTCAAACGCTCGCAACGCGCTGTCAGTTAGTTTAACGTGAAAGACGGATACATTACTGCCATTGCTCACTCTTCCACAGGACAGTCCGTAGCACTGTTCCTCCTTCAACGCCGCCATCTTGCTACCATTTCCACCACGCGCACGCACACTCCCGTCGTAAACGCAGAACTCGGGCGGCTTTTCAATGACTATTCAATGAACACTCAATGCGTCGTGAAGTCACAGAATAATTATAGCACGCCAAATACCTCACATATAATTTATATATATATAAATATATATATATTATATATGATATAATGTA
>OMKX01000289.1:0-15606 GCA_900302425.1 Brosme brosme
CCCCCTCCCCATAAGGCTATTACATGGGAGTATGCTACAGTTTGTTCTTTTTCTCTCTCTCTCCTCTCTCTCGCTCCTTGAACAGACACGGGTTACACAGGCTGGATTGGCCGTGGTATACAGTATTGACCAGACATGTAGCAGGGGTGGTCGTTAACGTGTGGACAGGAGAACAGGACAGCTGGGTAAATGGGAACCACATGAATCGTAAAGGCTTGGCCGTCACCCTGATGGTGGAGTGGGCTACGGTACATAATGTACTTTCATGACATTTAATAGGTGGCTCTCGTTTGGGACCTCACATAATCCCAGATCAATATCAGGTTAGAGTAGATTTGTGTCTTTATAGGCTTTTAGGCTTCGAAAACCGTAGTAAGCCATTGTTTGCCTCCCTCTATCATTCGGTGTCCTCAAATGAACCAGAATCAAAACACTGTGGAGGGAATGTAAACGGCTTTGTTAGGGCTGTCTGCTGCCATCTGCAGCCAGACTTTGGGGATTTTTGTCTGATCGAGGAAATGGCTGCTGATGTTTTTTAATAAGTCAAATAAATTGTTTCAGCTGTTGAGGTCCCAACTCTTGTTTTTTTTTTTTTTTAGAAAGGGTTGTTTGTTACTTTGGGCTGATGTATGACAACAAGGATTTTGATCTTTCTCCACTGATATGGTGGTGCAGTGGAAATCACACGCCTATGGCAGCCACAGGTTTTGGGTTCAGGCAGTGGCTTGACTCTGGGGGCCTTTCTGTTTTGAGTTGGCGTGTTTGCGCTCTGTGTTCACAAACTTTCTCCCTTGGGAATTGTGGTTTCCTTTTTTTTAGTTCGCCAAAGTCCTGCCTGTTAGGGTAATCAGCAGGATCTGAATCTGACACTCGGTTGAGGCGTTCCCTGCGTAAATAAAGGGAGGGTAGCCTAGTGGCTAGGGTGTTTCACTCCCAGCTAAAAAAGTTCTGGGTTCAAACCCCCAATGTCCTAGGCCTCCTTGAGCAGGATGCTTCCTTGAACAAGATGACCCCTTGATGAAAATCACTGTTAGTCACTTAAACATGTCTGCATAATTACAGAATAGTAAAGGAAAATAAATAGTAAAGGAAAGAGTCCTCCAATCAGATTGGAGCTAACGTGTGATGTCATCTCGTGTCCCCTCCAGGCTGATCTGATGCACCAGCGTGCGGTTCTGACCATGGAGCAGGCCCGGTGGGTGGCCCGGCCCACCGGCTGCAGCGGCACCGTGGAGTACCACGACCTGGAGGCAGCCGAGGCCCTCGTCAGCATGAGTTTCTGGGGTCAGGGGTCACACAAGCCACGCCCACTGACCCCCACCTCAGACTCGTGCGACTCCATCCATCTGCAACCGGAAGCGGCAGACACTCCAAAAGACCTCGTCGCACTTTCCACACTGGTAAGGGAAAATCACTGTCAAACAGCCACCATGCACTTTAAATTATAGCATTAGAGGCAGCCCCGCTGGTGAAACAGGGGTCACTACAGTAGCCTTGTTTCTGATTGGATCAGTCTAGATTACACATTTGAGCCAATCAGAAACAGCAAGTACACAACCTTTTGTTTGTTATCCCCCTGTTTTGATTTGAGTGTTGGGGTGCCATGTAAACCTATAATCACATAAAAACTGTGGGTCACACTCTGTGTATCTTCTGTGTCTTTCTCTCGTCTAGTGTATGACTCCACCTCACAGTCCGAGCTTCGCCGAGACCTCCACCACAACCACAACCACTATCCTCAATACCACCACCACCTCCTGCTCCTCTGTGAGCAGTAACGGTGCCAGACCAGTGCTGCACAGGCCCCGGGTCTCCTCCGGACCCATCCTTCGCACAAGCCTTCCCCAGCCGGGTCTTGTCCGGGAGCCTTGTCCCAGCGGCACCCTGGCATCGGAGCCCTTCGAGTTGGGTTCGGCGGAGGGGCCGGCGATGACCCCCGGAAGAGCCATGGTCACCAGCGTCATCCGACACACCGCGGATCGCTCCTTGCCCAGCCACAGCACGGCCCCGGCCACTTCTCCCTGCCAGCAGCCGGGGGGGCCCACACAGAGGACCCTCTGCCCCACGGGGCCCGCCCCACAACAGCAGCTCCAGATCTTCCAGATCAAAGAGGATACTGCCGGGGGTCCGTGCGCCATGGACACCTCAGAAGGCTCTCTTCCTTCGTCTCCCGAGAGCCCCTCCTCCTCCTCCTCCTCTGTGGTTTCCCTGGTTCACTCGCCCCCTGCAGCTTCTTCCTACCAACCCTCCTCCTCCCCCCCAGCCGCGCTCCCCAGTTCTCCGGTCCTGTGCCAGGTGTACCCGGTGAGGGGGAGGTCTGGGATGATCTCGGCGTTCGTCCAGGCTCCGGTGCAGGTTCAAGCCCCGGGGGGGCCCAAGCCCATCTTGCCCCAGTCGTCTCCCTCCTTCTCTCAGCAGCTCCTGGTGGGCTCCTCGGTCACTCAGGGCACCGTGATGTTCGTGGTGCCCCAGAGCTCGGTGTCGCAGGCTCCCCAGGGCGCACAGCAGGTCATGACCCTGGGCAACACCAAGCTCCTCCCCCTGGCGCCAGCTCCTGTTTACATGGCGACGGGGCAGAATGGCGGCCCGTCGCAGGCTGACTTCTCCCGCCGGCGGAACTACGTGTGTAACTTCCCAGGGTGCAAGAAGACATACTTCAAGAGTTCCCACCTCAAGGCTCACCTCCGAACCCACACTGGTGAGGGTCAGATACTACAGATTTCATTGTACTATTATTTTATTTATACTATTTATTTATTTGTTTTAACCTACGACCGATCAATTTAATTTACATCTATTACACTTACAGAATATTTTTCTCAAGAACTTAAAAATGTTGGTATATTTTTCATAGAGTTCAAAGTCCATGGCTTCCACGGCGATTTTAAGCTAGCATATTAAAAGACAACCAATTTAAAATGTGAATTGATTACTGTGTCGGTCTGTCTTTATTATTATATTGTTAATGACGTTAACAATGTTTCTTCTTCAGGTGAAAAACCGTTCAGCTGCCATTGGGAGGGCTGCGACAAAAAGTTTGCGCGTTCCGATGAACTCTCCCGGCACCGGCGGACGCACACCGGCGAGAAGAAGTTTGTGTGCAACGTGTGCGAGCGGCGCTTCATGCGCAGCGACCACCTGACGAAACACGCCCGTCGCCACATCACCACCAAGCGGGCGTCGTCGTGGCCAACCGAAACGCGCGACCTCAACAAAATGCCGCTGCCCAAGACCCAGGCCAGGGCCTCTCCGCATCCTGTCGGCGTGCTTGTGCCCAGCCCAAATTAACTCAAAAAACATATAAAGACTATAAGGCAGGTGGGGGATCAGGTAAAGATCCAGCCGGGCCTGGCTGTTGTCTGTAAATCTTTTCCAGCTGTATCTTTCAGCTATAGGACCCAGCCACCCATTGGCCCGTACTTTTTGGAACTTAAATAACTGATATCACAACTGGCAGTTGAAAGATCAGGAATTAGGAAAGGCGTTTGGACGGCGGGAAGACAGTTTAGCTTGCTCAGGACATTTTTCTCACCAACCACATGGAGAACAAGGACACATACAGACCAGGCTGCTATGAGCCATGGACAATTCACAGACAAAACTGACATTGCACTGGATTTTTTTGTATTATGCTTGTTTTGTACTCTTTACATACAGGTAATCATGTTTACTCAATGTTTATATGTCATGTTTAGCAAATGTATGCACTCTTGTTTTTGCCAAAGCCTCTGTATTGTGCTTTTATTAGCCAATTGTTTTTCTTTTTTTTGCTATTGTAAATAATGTACATGTATTGATATCTATATGAATGTTATGTGTATTCCATTCTACATTTATTGATAGTACATTAATTATTTTATTGATATTTTAAAAATATCAGTGGACAGTATTCCTCACTGTGATACTACCTACCATCTTGCTTTATACAATATTATTTAATAAACTTTTGTTTAAAAGTGCTGTTTTTGATAGTATAATTTGGCCTATAGTGTCGCCAGTAAGAAAATACCTCATATTAAATGTTATTCTTAATAACATCTTTTATCAAAATAATCCCATTTCTGAACACTTGCCTGTAAGCAACGTTAAAGAATATGGCTTTTGTAATAAAATGCACCACTAAATCTGTCTTGTTCTGGGTCAATCTTTTTCACTGAACTTCATGTCAATGTCCTTGTCAATCAAGCTTTATTTATAGAGAAATTACAAACTAGAAATAGTTTAGAATATATGTTTATATCTGAATCAAAGAGATAGGATACAGCTACAATATAACAAAGAAAAGTACACATTATTTGATTAGAAGAAAACTGTACTAAATAAAATGGTAGGCTTGTTTCAAGATAAATTAAAAAAAAATGGACATGTGCAAAAATATTGACCGATTATATACTGAAAGCCTCTTAAATCCTTATTTTTGTTGGGTCCAGGCTTATCGACACTTTGAAGAACAGCCTCCAGCTTCGCTGTTCTTGCCACACCACCCAGTAACAAAGCTCAACAAATGGCATTCCAGCGTTGAGGGGGTGTGACCAATGGGATGCGACGACGATGTGCTGGAAACCAGATCGGTTCACGTCAACGGCTGACTAGGCACCCGCCCATTTGCCTTACTGACCGACATTCAACAATGGAAAAAAAAATAGCGACTTGGCGCTATATCGCAATGAAACGCCTAGATCCTTTGCTACAGCACCGCTTAGTGGCTGGAAACGATAACGCAGTATATTTGCATTTTACAAGGATGGCTCAGTTGGAAAATAAAAATCCACAGGTTTATTTTTTTTATAAATTAAATTGCATGAAATGGTCGGTTACTTTAACGCGTACAATCACTGATTGATACACGTAAAAAAGGCATTAGGCCTACGAGAAAACATTCCAAAACAATACTTTTTTTCACTACAGTTCGTCACAAAAGCCCCTGGAAAGAGATATACAGAAAATAACTATTATCATGTTATTTAGCCAACACTTAAGGATGATAAATAGCAAGACAAATAGTTTCGTATCTTGTTTTCCCTGCAAAGCTAAAGGCCAAAATGAAACCCGGTTTAGCTCTTTGTTAAAACCTATGACAGTTCCTTTGCTGTCGTCATCTGCTCAAAGCGCGCTTTAAAACGCGCTATTAACTATATGTACATAACACTGCTGTTTAATACAATTAACAGTGCTTCACATCAAAACACTTGTTAGAAATCTTCGATAACGTCGTCTAGAAAAGGTTTTGTTTGCATGTTGTATTTCGACACCTCCTGGCCACTGGGTATCCCCTTCTCTCTCTCTTCAGCTACAAAGCAGCGCGCTTTTAAACCCGGAACCGGAATAGGACCAAGTAGTGCACTAATACCATGGACTAATACAGACTGCAGCAAACAATAACAGTTGCTATAACATAACACTTCACTAAGCGGGTAATTGTTAGGCTGATGTAACTTAACTGTAATTTAACTGTTACATCAGCCAGTAACTTAACTGGCTGATGTAACTGACCAGCGTGACAAAATAACAATCGCTTGTATTCAAACATGTATAGGTCAATTGATCATACGACGATTGTTTTATATTTAAGAAACTGCAAGCAATAGTCTTAACAGTGACATACAAGGTTTTGCTTGAAAATGACAATTTCGCATTGAAATAAGGATATAGAGGCTAATGTATGATGTGGATGAAATTGTGTTGGGTGTGATGAGACCTCAAGCAAATAAAGACACATTAATGCAACATCTAAACAGAACGCGATGGCGGGAAAAGTATTGTTTTGGTTGTACGAATCTCGTTTCAAATACCATGAATAAGACATGTCAATGTACATCAACATACAAGTTTATTTAGTGACTATTTATGAAATAACGATACCAGCTGTTAAGGGAAAGGAAAAACGTATACTATTTAACCAATAGGTTAAAGAATGCTGCAATTTATTTCTCAAACAGTTAGTACATTATACGAAGGTGGTCCAGTAGGAGTTCTTTTATATACAATTGAGGTTTTATTGTCTACAATTAAATACTAATATAAGCGCGCGTTAAAATGTTTCGTAACCCATTTTTTCCCCCGGTTTTGTAACTAACAACTCGGCGCTGACAAAGCATTTGAATCTCCCGCGGTATACACTTGCACGTGAGGTTTTAAACGAACCTCATTGGCTTAGGCTGTCAGGACTCTGTCGTCATAGGGTTAGCGCCAAGCGTCCTATAAATAGGGGCCCAGAACACGGAGGACCAAGAACCTGGGATTCATTCATACATTCCGCTGCGTACCTAGCTTACATAGCAAAGTTTTAGTTTGAGTTTTAACCTTTTGTAATTCTTCATTTCTTATTTATTGCTCAATAGTCATACAACCTAGTAACCATGCTTGCCCCACGCTCTCATCTTTCCAAGAAGGACGAAAACATTATGTCTTCCGAGATGAACACCATTTCTCTGAAGGACAAAGAAAACACGGTAAGCTTAAATAATGTTCATGAAACCCGTTTAAGTAATGTGTTGCATATGATTAGCAAAACGTGGCAGACATCGCCATTCGCTCAATCAGGTCAACTCGAGCGGAAATCACCGGAATTAGAGCCTGACTACTGACCTCTATACAAAAAGGCATACACTGTACAATTAACGTTACATATCTGGTTAAAGACCTTCTCTGTGTTTTTGCCATTGCAGCCCCCAAGTCTGAACAGCACCCGCGTTCTGGCGTCCAGAACCGCGCGCAAAATATTTGACGACGCTCAGGTGAGTCTTGTTTCTAAAACAATCTCAATGGTTCTCTATCTATCTTCCATGTTTAGTAACGTCTAACGTCGTGTACATTAGATTCACCTCTTGCGCTTTAAACCGCTCACATGACATGGCGCGTTAAAGACAGATCCGGCGCCAAGTCTAACAATGCACAGCTGTAGTTAACAATGACGATTCATTGATTACATCGGTTCATTGTATACATCGCGCTTTAAAACATCCATTTTAGTATCCATTTTAACTTCACTGAGTTTCAAAATCAAACTATGCTAGCTTTATGAAATTGTGTAGTGGCCTGACGGCAAAGTATCTTAACCCATATCTTTCTGTTCTCACTTATAGCCCAAAAAGTCTAAGAAGAGTAACCGCGAAGACGAGCCTCTACTAAGGGATAACCCCAGGCGATTCGTCATCTTTCCCATCCAGTACCATGACATCTGGCAGATGTACAAAAAGGCGGAGGCGTCTTTTTGGACAGCCGAAGAGGTAACTTGGCGTGTGGGCACGCAGATGGCATGGCGTTGTTTACATGTGCTTTAATGCAAACTACCACCGGAAAATGTTTTTGACCATTATAATAGGACGGGCATTTTCTAGTTGCATTACCCATGTTCTAAACACTTCCATCAATGATGGCCTAAACAATAATTATGAAACTAATGCTTTATTCCAGGTGGATCTGTCGAAGGACCTGCAGCACTGGGAGACGCTGAAGGACGAGGAGAAGTACTTTGTCTCCCACGTCCTGGCCTTCTTCGCGGCAAGCGACGGCATCGTTAATGAGAACTTGGTAAGCCACACGACATTAAAATGAACAATAAAGTTCATGGTTCATTGTTTAACCCAAAGCCATCAACCAAACATTGCTTTTGTGCCGGTGTACCTCTATTTTCTGACTAAACCGAAAAACGGGTACCACAACTAGTGGTTGTAGTTCAGGTGTTCTTTCTTGCTGGCATACATCTACCATGTGCAGCTTACCTGCAACTTGATGACTGGTATCTAGTTCACTGCAAGTCTATCAGTCTTTGGTTCTGATGTAAAATGTCTGCGTAGGCTAATGACCAGGGCAAAGGCTTTGCCGTGATGAGACGCGCAGGGGTACGGACCCCAGCCAGTAATGGGGGCTGGGTGCTGGCCTTTGTCCTTTGTCGGCGGGCATGTGGCTTACTGGCAGGGGAGAGGTCAGCACGATATAGACGCTAGTCTGAGCAAAGCCTCGTAAACTCATTATGCTAAACGTAAGCATAATGAGAAGTCATAAGCAAAGAAAAATGTGTGGATATATAATGCGGATGAATAGTTTAGATTCTATTTTCTGACCACTAGGTGGAGCGCTTCAGCCAGGAAGTTCAGGTGACGGAAGCCCGCTGCTTCTACGGTTTCCAGATAGCCATGGAGAACATCCACTCTGAGATGTACAGCCTGCTCATAGACACCTACATCAAGGACTCTGCTCAGAGGTCGGTTGTAACAAATGTTCAAATTAGTTTTGTCAAATATATTGTAAGATAATAGTATCTAAATGCAACTTTCTCCCATTGCTCTCAGGGAGTATCTGTTCAATGCTATTGAGACGCTACCCTGTGTCAAGAAGAAGGCAGACTGGGCCCTGAACTGGATCGGAAACAAGAATGCAGAGTTTGGTAAGCATAAATGTCAAACAGTCATTACACCGCACTGACGCTATGGCTGTAAAGCCACTGTACTCATCACATTTGTTCATCTAGGTGAGCGAGTGGTCGCTTTTGCTGCCGTAGAAGGAATCTTCTTCTCGGGCTCCTTCGCTGCTATCTTCTGGCTGAAGAAGCGGGGGCTTATGCCCGGTTTGACCTTCTCCAACGAGCTCATCAGCAGAGACGAGGTAAGGACCGAACTTGCATTCGATATCTTGTAGGAAAAGCCATCAGGCTACTTGTATGCGATAGTGGGTATACCTTTTTTATACATACTGTACATGAAACTCACTTTAAACGGGCTAACTCAGCTTCCCCAAGCACAAGGGAATTCATCAGCCAACTCAAGACGGTTTGTAAATGATATGTTTTCTTTCTCAGGGACTGCACTGCGACTTCGCCTGCTTGATGTTCAAGCATCTGGTGAACAAGCCTACCGAACAGACAGTTTCCACCCTCATCATGGATGCAGTAGCTATTGAGCAGGTTTGTTTATTCGCTAGCATTAACATGTCTACGCTGTTGGTGACATTTCTATCTCCAAAATGTTAGTTTAAACATTTCATTGTAACACTGAACTCCGTACATGTGCCTGTATGCAATGTCAAATCATTTGCCTTGAGTAATAAAAGGCTCCCCTATTGCAAACTAATGCCAATCATGTTTACAGGAGTTCCTGACCCAGGCCCTGCCGGTGAAGCTAATTGGGATGAACTGTGACTTGATGAAGCAGTACATTGAGTTTGTGGCGGACAGACTGATGGTGGAGCTTGGGTTCAACAAGGTAAAGGCCCTCGGAGCGTTCAGAGGTCATAAGTGACAAGTGGTGTATGTTAATCCTGCCCGATATACCCCTAGTGGGCTTTCTGATTTAAAGACTAACGGGCACCATAACTAGTGGTTGTAGTTCAGGTGTTCTTGCTGGCATACATCTACCATGTGCAGCTTACCTGCAACTTGATGACCTGTATCTGAATTCACTACATGTCTTTATCAGTATTTAGGTCTGAAGCTAAATGTCTGCATAGGCTAATGACCAGGGCGAAGGCTTTGCAGTGATGAGACGCGCAGGGGTACGGACCCCAGCCAGTAATGGGGGCTGGGTGCTGGCCTGGGTCCTTTGTCGGCGGGCATGTGGCTTACTGGCAGGGGAGGGGTCAGCACGATATAGACGCTAGTCTGAGCAAAGCCTCGTAAACTCTTAACTCATTATGCTAAACTGAAGCATAATGAGAAGTCATTTATTTTGACATAAGCAAAAAAATGTGTGGATATGTATATCCTGATCAATAGTTTACAAACTGTAGTTGCGTTCCTTTGTCACCGTAATTCGTGGGTTGACTTGTGGCTTAAACGTTGCCCTCTTTGTGTCATTCAGATCTACAAAGTGGAGAACCCCTTCGACTTCATGGAGAACATCTCCCTGGAGGGCAAGACCAACTTCTTCGAGAAGCGTGTGGGAGAGTACCAGAGGATGGGCGTCATGTCGGGCGCAACGGACAACACCTTCAGACTCGACGCTGACTTCTAGGAAGCCCCGGGAACAGAAATAGTGACACTTTATGTGGGAGTGGGCAGATGGACTTGAGCCACTGGACTTGAAATGGCGGCCTTCACATCAGTGATGTTGGTGCCCTTTATGTGGCATACTTTGTGTTCCTGCAACCTGGTGGTTGTCTGACATGAACGGCTGCTCATGGGGAAAGGTTTGCTAGTCGTGGCGCCTAAAACTCTGTATTTTACAAATGGACCTCATGGCTGACATGTCGGACTTGCACTCTAGGCCACTTGCAGCTACTACCAGTAGTAATGATCTCCTTGCAAACTTGTTTTTTAACTGGCAGTCAACAAGGCAACTTGTGTTTATTTTTTTTATTCTTTCTTACTGTGCAGTTTTATATTTATAAATAAAGTTTGTCAAATTTTAACTTGCTGCTTGGTTGTTTTTCTAACTCTGCATCACTAATATGAGACTGTCACTAATTAGGTTTTGGTGTGGTGACATAGGTACAACACCCGCAAGTTCAAGTTTCCCCTTTCTTGTCCCGTGACACTGGCTGGCTGCATGGGCCCACAGGAAACTAATTTAATGACACTGACAATGTTATGTTCCTGAAATGTCCCGAAAGTATCACCTAATTTTTAGCAGAAGTATCATCTAGTTTTATTAAATGTTTACAGGTTTTGAGTATTAACAAATCCTAGGCCACTTAATTAGAAATTCTCAAAGATTCCTGTTCTATTACATTCCTTAATCGAAATTGAACCATCCAATGAATGCCACCCTATATCTCAATGCACCGAAGGTCAAAATCTGATTGGTTAATACGCCAGACGTCTGTCTACAAATGCGGAAGTAAACAAACCCTTTCATATCTTGCGGGTCAGTCAACTTGTCAAGATGTCTACGACTACTGCTAAACAGACTATTTTGAATCCGGTAAGCTACTTTTTAAGAAATGATCTAAGTCATACTAAGCAAGGGACGATTTTGAAAGAATATTGGATGTGCTTTTGAATCAGTGAATGAAGTAGCTATGTCTACAACCGGAGTTGTGAAAGTAGATGAGTGGATATATTTTTCACCGTAGCTTGATATCCCCGATTTTTATGTAAACTGCTGCGTATTTTCTCAACAGACAATCCCGTTTGCCGGGACTATTCTCGGAGGTCTGCTTCCGGGGGAGATGCTGCTCATCCAAGGCAAGGTCCGCAGGGACGCCGAGAGGTAAAATTGCGTCGATGGTGATATGTATGTAGTAGTGGCTGTGGATAACGAATATCCGCCACATGATTCATGGGTATTGTTAATTTCTGGGAAAAATGAAAAACGGTGTAAATGGGTATATAACAGGTATATACATATATGTAAATGCCTTTACACACGACCCAAAGGGGACTTCGGATTGGGGAACGGTCTCAGCATTGAGTCAGAGGTCCAGGTCCCTAAAAAAGGACCTTGGACGAACCCAGGAGTGCCTTAAAAATGGGTTTGCGGGGGTGGGGTCAAAAAGATTGAGAACCCCTGTATTAGATATTAAGCTACATCCTCTGAATCGGTAGACCTCACAAACGTCAACATGGGCAGCTAATAACAATATACTTTAATAAAATAAATTATATCTCTACAAAGAGTATCAAAAACCTATTACAATCAAATTAATTTCTTAATTTCTTATCTCATATAAGAAAATAATAATTATGAAAGAATCATAATAAAGAATCCTCCACGAAAACCTTGATACAAGAAAGATCTCCCATACAAGATGGCCAGCGATCCAGGTGTGTCCAACCAGTTGCTGTGCTCCAGGTTCCAGGTGGACTTCCAGTGTGGGAGCAGTGTGAAGCCCAGAGCGGACATAGCGTTCCACTTCAACCCCCGGTTCAAGAAGAGGGCCCTGGGCATCGTGTGCAACAGCATGCAGAAGGAGCGCTGGGGCAAGGAGGAGGTCCACCAGCAGATGCCCTTCACCCCCGGGGAGGCATTTGAGATCATCATCCTTGTGCAAAAGGAAGTGTTTAAGGTGAGTTTTAAATAAGGCACCATGGAATGGCCAATTTCCTTTAGCCCCTATGAGCTCTTTTCCCCAGAAAGTTCTGTAACAAAGTAGGAAAATAACCTAATTAAAGTGAAAGTGAACCCTCTATTTAAGCTCAAAATCAAACACAGATTAAAAAATAATTGTGTCTTTGGGCTAAGAGTTTGGGGAAGCTCTGAAAATTCTCCATCCATCATTTTCCCTGCATGGATTTCCTTGGCAGTGGATTGGCACGTTTTATTCTTGAGAATAAAACGAGATTCTAATTCAGATATTTTTCAATGGAGTAAAGAGCTGCAGTCGAAAGCTACAGAGTGAAGGTTTTATTGTACAGTTTTTTGTATTATTTATTTTATTTACGTGAAAACAATATGAGTGTTGGAACTGTCCGGTTGTTATGTTTAATGTATGGAAGCCTTGGCTGCCATCTTTCTCTATGAAGTCACATGATGACATGAGTGTCCCATCCCATGTATGTCCCTGTGTGTGTCCCCTTAAAGGTGGCGGTGAACGGGAATCATCTGCTGGAGTACAATCAGAGGGTGGACCTTGACCAGGTGGACACTCTGGGCATATCGGGCGCGGTCCACGTTCAAGCCATCGCGTTCTACCCGGCTGCAGTACGTATAAACTCTGTGTATTCGCCCTGTTGTCATTAGCTTTAAGGGGTTTCTTTTGGCTCAGGACATTCATATATATTTGTATAGTGATGGTGTGTGTGTTCGGGGGGTGGGCACTTTAGCTCAGCTAATGTGACACGCATCCATTTGAAAAAGTATGGCACTCCTTTCTGAAGGCCATATGATGCAAACATTTTGTTAATTGACCAGCAAACCTTTTTATCCTGTGTCTTTAACTCCTGTTTCTGGGTTTTGTAAAGAAATAAAATACATGGAACAATGCCGGTAAAAAAGTAATTGATATTCAAACTGGACCGCTGTGTTAAAGTTGGCTTATTGCTGAATCACCCCCACCCCCTTCCTTCAGACTGCAGTGGCTGCGGTGCCCTCTCTAGTCCACAGAGACACCAAACCTCACGTAAGATGGTGGCACTCCCATGCCGCTTCTGCATGTTTGCATGTTTGACTTTCCTGTATACAGCTGGGGGCCATGGGGAGTCTCTACTGTTTCGTTTTAGCTACAATCAGGCAATGCTGAGGCAATGCTGTCTTTATGGTCCTAACCAAAGGTGTATCCATTTGAAGAGTTGAAATAGATCCATTTGAAGAATTCAAATAGATAAACAAAGGAATTAACTAACTAATATTTTTTTCTTTTGTCGTTTGCCTTCCATTTGCCTACAAAAACGTTAAAATACAGCTTAGGGCGTCTTGCACCCTGAGTTCATCATTGGACCATAGCCACTGAATTTTATTTTGTAGACATTTCCACCAGTTATGTCAGTTTAAAGAAACATTCACAAACTGACAACATTATTTTCTTTTTTCTTTCTGAGGTATACCGTCAGCTCTAAAATAACGTGTTTGACATCTTCCAAGACTCTTATTCTGGCAATCTTTCTGTTTGTCTTACAGGCGCTGCTGAAATCACCAGAGGATCTGGTAGGTCATGAGGATGTTGAGGGGTGAAGAGTTAAAGTTTGGGGGTGTGGTCGAGGGACTGCTCTCTGATAATGTCATTCAGTTTAACATAATTTGTTGACTGTTACAGTCAACAAATTATTATCGTTTACTTAAATAAGCGAAAACTTTTTATAACATCGCACAAGGGGTGCATTCATTAGATCATATATTCATGTGTTCATATTAGTGCTAACATACAGAACATGCTGGCACACATGATACATAAACACCAGAAGCCAGAAGCATGTTTTTAAATACAATATTGTTTTTGTGTCTTCCAGAGTCTTCCTTTCCGTGGACAGATGGAGAAGGGTTTGAGTCCCGGACAAACCATTACAATTAAAGGAAAGACCAGTCCCTACCCACACAGGTATGCATCGGTCCTATGTACACACCTGGCACAGGTTAGCCTTTGAAGATTCTGTTTATCTTTCTGTCCCCAAAAAGTTTAAACAAAGAACCCAAAGATAGAATAAGTGGAGTAAAGTTCATGCAGCTCAAACAGGACTTGAGTTCGAAAGTACTCAAGTATTGTACATACTTTGGTCAATTTAGTCATTTCGCAGACGCTTTAATCCAAAGAGACTTATCCCTGAGACTTCTAACACTTAAAGCATTAGATCAATATTGGAGTAGCTACAAGTACTTACTGTCCAGCAAGAATATTAAGTAACCCCCTCTTCCGTCATGCAACCATCTTTGTTTCCCGGAGCGTCGCCAACCGTTCCACGTTTCATGCCTTCTCCTTCTAGTTTCAGTGTGAACCTGCGGGTGTCCAACGGCAGCGACATCGCCTTCCACCTTAACCCCCGGCTGAAGAAGGGCTCGTTGGTCAGGAACTCCTTCCTGTCGGACTGCTGGGGCGAAGAGGAGTTGGAGCTGGATTCCGTCTTCCCCTTCGTCCCCGATCAGTACTTTGAGGTAAACGTTTGTTTTTAGGTTTGACATGCGCTCCATGGCGCGGGCAGTATATTTAGTAAGTGGCTAAGGGTCTTTGATAGTGGGTGGGGGAAAACGATTTTTAGTAAAACACAAAACGATTTTTAGTAACAAGAAAAATAGTCTTACCACTGATTTAGTGTCAGTGGTATCAAAAAATGTATGTCGATTGTGAAACATAAGGAAAAAAGAACATAACGTTGCATCTAGACATGACACTACAAACTAGTACTCAAAGTTTGTGAACGGATCTCTTGTTTGCTATCTTTTTTTTTAATACTTCCTGGTATAATGACGTTGATTACAAAATGAAAGGGGTCTTTGTCTTTATCCTTCAAATGGATGTCATGTAGGCCTATTTGTAGCGCCTGCAACAAACGTAATGGTCGGGAGAAAATATC
Organism: Brosme brosme; assembly: GCA_900302425.1. Lineage (NCBI taxonomy): Eukaryota > Metazoa > Chordata > Actinopteri > Gadiformes > Lotidae > Brosme > Brosme brosme. The sequence goes on from OMKX01000289.1 coordinate 14,882, forward strand.
GGAAGTGGCGGGGGTAAAGTTAGTTGAAGAAATTACTTTTTGACGCAGAATGTGGTCGGCTATAAGAAATGCATCATAGATTTGAAACTAGTTTCCTTTTGGTGCAGAGACGAGGACACTACTCTCCTTATGACTACATTCTAGCTTGTGTTACGGTTCATTTTATCCCATGTAGACAGAGAGGAATGTGCTGCAGCTCAGGGTATGGTACAGGGTTTTAATTATCTGGCCAGTCATCGATCACATTGCTGATGGATTGGGATCCGATCACAGGGCGAGCCGGACTATCTCTGTATCTGTTCTGGCGCGTCGGTTTTCCATGCCAGGAAATGAATTGGTCATTACATATTCAGACAACACTATATGTCTGACATGACAAATATTGTACTTGGCAGATACTGATGTTAGTTTTAAGAGAATGCGTACTATTTAGGAGATAAAATAAGAATCATGAGTTGAACAAATGGCCATCTGTTTCCTAGCTAAGCCATATCCTGGGGTTGCCACTGTCTAGATATATCCTCCTCTCTATCCAGTGGCCACATCACATTCACATGATGTGGTTGTCATGGAAACGGAGCTGGTCAGATGTTTGTTCTACAACAATCTTCTCTCCCAACTCTTTCCTAAGACATGAAAATCTCTCTCCCTCCCTCTTCTTACTCACCCTCTCTCCTCCCCTCCCTCCCTCCCTCCCTCCAGATGATCATCCTGTGTGAGGCCCA
>OMKX01000290.1:0-12500 GCA_900302425.1 Brosme brosme
TGTATGAGAGATAATATACTTTTCAACCGTGAAACTTCAAGCCCTTTTTAAGTGATGTCCCGGGTCAAGCACCTGGTCCATCTCATCTTACAAGTGAAATGCCACGAGGTGCATGTGCTACACTTTTGCTGTCGAACTGTTACGTGTCCCAACTTTTTAGAGAACGCTATGTCCCGGCTTGTTATTTATATTTACATTTAGGGCATTTAGCAGATGCTTTTATCCAAAGCGACTTACAATAAGTAAAATTGTCAGAAGAAAGTTCTATCTTCTCTGTGGGCAGACTATTTCCTCATCCAACCCAGTCATGCTAAAAAGGCTAGCATGCTAGCCCCGCTGCCAGGTTGGCTTGAGAACACGAAATCCCTTTTACTTTTGGGTTAATCAACAAAGAAAAGTTCTGGCAGGCATGCTAGGCAGCTCAGCAAGGGTCATGTGATTAGCATCTCTGCTAATCCTTTGACACGTCATTTGCAAACCGAGATGGAGGGAAGTAAGTAATCGGTGTGGGTGTGTGTGCGTGCGTGAGAGAAATGCAGTCATGAGAGCAGTAACTGGTGTCTGCTGCTCTGTGGGGGAGGGGGGCATCATGCTTATATATACCCATTTCCCCATGCTGGGGCTTCTGCTCCATGCTTATGTTTGCCACATGGCCCCTCGTGTCTCCTCCTTCAAATTCCAAAGGGAAACCCGCTATGTTCCGCATCGCTCGCCTCCCCTCGTGACTCTTCGTTTGTGCTTACGTCTGCTGACGCCTCTGTCTCCATCTTCAGGCATATTGTGTAACTGTTCCTCTTTCTTTCAGAATTTGTGATAGCTCGGAGCCAAATTATGACTCAAGTTCTGCAGAAACCCGTAATGTCTCTCTGGTTCCTGGTTGTGTGTCCTTTTTTTTGTTTTGTTTTGTTTTATTTTATTGTGTTAGTTATTATTTTACTCACTCCCATGTGTGTTTTTTGTTTTACGTTATCAATACTGCCTGAGAGTTTGCATCGCAGCAACAGACCTGTGTTCTGTGACAATGGGTACATTTACATACACCTCCAGCGATGAGGTATTCATAATATATACGATCTATCCAGTCAATGCACTTCCCGGTTCTGAAAAGAACCATTTCCAAAACATTGTATCTCCTTAATTGACGTACGAGATCACAAATATGCAAAGTACACTTTTTTACAAAGTTGACGGAATGTGTGTGCGCGACATTTTCTTTCTAAACTGTATTTGACCGCTGTAGACCTCATCGCCATGCCCGACCCCCTACTTTGAATAATAAAAAGATACATAAAAAAGTGACTAGGGAAGGACTTAAGGTCAAGCTTTATAAATGTTAAGGGATGTAAATGTACCCGCTGATGGCAAGACGGTTGACTTCTGATAATATCCAACAATTGAGCCTACAACACATCGTGATGAGACAAATGAGCCTTTTCCAATAATATTATACCAAAAAAACTGTAAAAACAGTTCGGATGTGTCAACTCCCTTGTTTATCAGCTATGAGAATGTTATCTCCGGCTGGCAAATGGTTCTTCCATAATTTGTGCTTTGGTGTTTTTACACTTGAAAAACACTGCGCAGACACTTTTTGTGTTGTGTTTGGGTCGCATTTGAGCATTGGCATCAAATCGTGCATGACATGGGTTCAAGTCTCAACCTCTCAGTGAATGCCAAGATGTGTTGACGGATCTGCACGGTTTTACTGCTAACTCGCTAAGGATAGCCTTCTGTGTTTTAATATTGCTGATGGAATGTCAATCTAAAAAACTACTCACAAACTTTTATCAGCGACTGAAACTTCCCTTGTTTACCACAAGACTGCATCTTGGTTTTAAGGTCAATGTCGTTGATGTCGTCATTCTTTTGTAAGAAATGTGCACTTACATTTCTGACGGCCTATATTTGCTGCCCTGGAGTGTTGAAGGATCTGAAATTGGCCGGCTTTACAACTTGGCCGGCTCGAATGAGGGCAAGAAGTAAACGGAGTTGCAATGAAAAACAACAACAATGCATGGGATCGGTTTTGCTGCTTAGGTTGGAGTTATGCAATTATGTTGGTATGTGAACAGAGCTTTGGATACCTTTGCATTATTTAATGTTACTCGACGGTTACTGACTTGACCCAAACCGTAATACAATCAGAAATCCAGTTATCCGTATCAATTCAATGTACCCTTATATTGTTTTACCGTGCATTGTTCCGAAGCCTAACCGCCATCTCCGTCCGTTACGGCAGGATCTGCGAGGATCTGGGAGAGCAACCAAACGTCTTCAAGGTAGAGGAGCAGCACTCCCTGCGGGAGGTGATCTCAGACGAGACCCGGATGAACTGCCCCTGCTCCCCTTACACCATCCCCTGCTCCTCGGGCGACCCCTGCGTCGCCGCCACTACAAAGACCAGCAGCGTGGAGTCGGACTCGGGCCTCAGCTCGTCCTGATTCGTCCCGTTGGCTGGATCGACGGTGGGTTGATCGCTGGTGACACACTGGTTGCAAGGACCAGTTTTCAATCTGTATGTCAATATTTGTAATCTGTCCGCCTCTCCGTCCTTCACCTTTTACATTTTTATCAGAAGGAGGGAAGAATTTTGCCAAACAACACGTCCTAATGGTTGCGTGAACATCATTGTGTTTGATTTTTATGTGTCATTTGAAGAATTAGGATAGTTTCCATAGTGGGCTACCACTGTTGCCATAGATACCATAAAGGTAACCAAAAAAATACCTTTCACGGTTAACTTTCAATTGGTTTATTGAATCTTTGCCGTTCCAAGTGTAGAACTGGAACGGAACAGAAACGGGCTGTCCCGAAGCTTAACATGTTAATTATATGAAAACTACCTACTTAAGTAAGGCCTATGAGACCTGGCTTTTCCTGTTTAGCCCCATTATGTTGGGTTTTATTGTTATTAGTATGAATAAAGACACCGGAGCTCAGTGATTCAGGGTAATATTCAGCTCCTTTGCAGGGATGCACCATATTATGCTTTATTTTGTGTACAATTTTCATATTTTGCCCTTACTGAATGCTTATAATTTCAGTGAGCTGACTATATACTCATCATTGATCACCATATTGAAGGCGTATTATCAAGAGTATTTTATGTATGTATGTATGCAGTTGTTAAATTAAGGTGTCAGCATCTATCTTTTCTTTGACGATGAATGTGTCATTTATGTATGTATATACTGCTTTTCTTGCCTCTTAATCTGCCTACTACGTGGATCTTTCTAGTATTTCGATCCATCTAGTACTCCAAATAAGTTCACAACATTGCCTCTACCACTGGAAACACTTGCAAATACTTTGCACTTTCAGATTTACTTTCAGTCCCAATGGCTCTATGTGATACATAAGTGCATGTTAAAATCTTTCATTGAGGTCTGACAAAGGAAAAAACCTATTTTGAGATCTTGAAAGGATGTTTAGCTTTCGCATGCTCTGCACATGGGACATTTTGGATTGATATCTGGACCCATACTCTTTTTGTCTCTGGGAAACATTTAAAAGGGCATGTCAAGAAAGTCAAGTAATAAATACAAATATGATTCTGACATGAATGTGAATGAAATCGGTGGTCTCTTCCTTTCACAATACATCTAATTTAGTTCGGGATTACTGGTTTGTTATAGTTCTTTAGTGGGTTCATCCTAATCAATGTTATGGTTTACATTACAGGGATTTAAATTAAATATAGCCTTATAACAATTAAATTAAGCTTTAATATGAACTGGAATTGTGCTAAATGGACTTACATTCGTTATTGATTATATATTTCTCTACAATTCATGGACACAGGCCAACAATTAATGTATAATGACATTTTGTTAACAGTTCAATAATATCAAAGAAGATTTATCATGGAACTATTAACCATACTATTATGATAAAGATATCGTAGTGTATATGAATGTTGTTAACACAACCAGTTCAATGTACTGAGTTCATATCGTGAAATAAATGAAAGAAAATGAATCAATTAAATATAACTATCTTGCTGGCGGAACTGCCATCATATACTTATGCTTCAGCGCCCTCTGCTGCCTCAACATGCAACATGCATATCAGATTACAGCGTTTACCCATCCATGCCATAAAATGTAAAATATATAAAAGACGTTTGGTGTTTTAACTACCAACCACAATGGGCAAAATAAGAGTACAACTTGTAAACGGATTTTAAGCGAAAATCTGAGATCTGCGAATACAAAATAAGATTACGTAACATGGCTTTTAAAAATGGTTGTTAATGTGTTAGGGAGTTGTAGTTCAAACGAGCATCCACTGAAGTGTTCGTCGTGGAACGAAACTCAGATCCCAGAAGTCTTTGCGGCTCGCCAAAACGACAAGCAGGTGCACGCCTACGCTAAATAAAACCATCAAGTGTAATCCTCGCTAACCATAGCTGAATCCTAGGCGGCTGTCTTCTGTGTCTAGCTTATTAACAGTTCGAGCTCAACGTGCAGAGATGGACAACTCGGGGAAGGAAAAGGAAGCCATTCAGCTGATGGCTGATGCTGACAAAAAAGTCAAGTCATCAGGCTCTTTCTTAGGAGGGATGTTTGGAGGGTAAGAACCACTGCACCAAAGACTCACCAGCTAGCAAGCTAGCACACAGTCAAACCATTGTTAATGAGGACCGTAGCATATGTAGACATTTGCATGCATTTTATCCAAATGTTAAGTGGTCATACATATTACAAATATTGTTAAAGGTATACATAGCTGTCACAATGAATCAACAAACCACACACCCTGGTCTGAATGTAAACAAGCCAGTCGGCAATTGCAACACCTCAAACCATGCAATTTCCTCGTTCTAATTCCGGTATATGTGGTCTGTGTTGCTTTCATATAACATTCATATCGTTTGCCTTTGTTTATAGAGTTAATTTGTTTGTTTCTCCTTTATACAATGTAAATGATGAAGCCCACATGAGATATTTTGGTTCGTTTTAGTACTGCTGCAGATGAATGTAGCCTACTTGTGTGGAGGCATGGTACACTGAAATTGATTTTGTTATAATGAATAATCAACCATGATGGGGGTTGGACTAGTCTCGTGAGACCATCCAGCTATTCAAGTTTGCATTTGGTCTCGCTGAGAGAAACCGAACGTGAAGTCGCGAGACCAGAAATGTGTCACGAGGCCAGGGCTGGACACATTTTGCATTAAACTTCAAAATATATGATTGGTTAGATGATTGAGGAATCAAGAGGATGTTTTAAAGATCTTTAATTAAACGTGCGTGATGCTGGGTAAGGATGCATAACAAATCAAACGTATTCATATTCAATAGATGAGGAAGTGTGTTTTACGTTTTTTTTTGTAAATCTTTATTTTTCTTTGTCCGTGGGCTTCATGACCTGAGATGTTGTCTCATGCAATCAAGGCAGGGCTGAGTGTGGCCCGGCGATGATGTCATTCGCTTGTGATTGGCCAGCCCGAGAGTTATCACTGGAGGGGTCTCCCAGAGGTCTGCTCAATGTCAGACAGCGAGAGAGATAGAGAGAATTATGTGATTCATCTAAACTATTTTAAGCTAATCTGGCCAATGCCAGTTTGTTTGGGTTCAGAACCTGGTGCAGTGAAATACCCCACGATAGATCAGAAGAATGCAGTTATAATTGTTATTATTTAGCAGTTCAGCAAATGTTTCATCTAAAGCAACTCTCAATTCAGATACATGTAATGAATGAGCAGTTAGGCTTCTTGCTCATGGGATGCTTACCTCACAACCTTTCGGCCATGAGTCAAACACCCATTACCACCGCTGCACTATCCTGCCTAGGTTTCCTGTCCTGGAATCAAATAAAGGGCGTATTCAACCACACGTCAATGTACAGCGAAAACGTGTGCTTGTCTGTTTTGACAGCGTTTGTATGTGTCTTTTTTCGTCCAGTGGACCTCACAAAGTGGAGGAGGCCTGTGAGATGTACTGCAGAGCCGCCAACATGTTCAAGATGGCCAAGAACTGGAGCGGTGAGCTGACGGCCCCTACACAGAACACCCTTTCATCTTGGTTTTTTTCTTCCACCCCTGGCCTTTTGAGATATCTCTTGGCATTGTACACTGTGTGCCACCGCTGCACGACTAAGCACTATTGCAGGAGCCTCCGGGAAGAGGAGGAGGAGGAGGAGGAGGAGGAGGCGGCAGCGGCGGCGTGGGGGGGATATTTGCATATGAATGCACTTTAATGTTGATGCAGGCGTGCCCGTCTGGTATCGACGCGTGGCGCTAATTAATTGCGTGTCACCGTGTCTTCCTCCATCCCGTCTGCAGCCGCGGGGAGCGCCTTCTGCAAGGCTGCGCGGATCCACATGCAGCTGCAGAACAAGCACGACTGTGCCACCAGCTTTATCGACGCAGGAAATGCGTACAAGAAGATCGACCCAAACGGTGAGATGGTGACACACGAACACAGAGACAAACGCACACCAAATAGGAGGTTGTCAGAATAAAAATAACTGATTTACATTGTCTTCATTAAAATCCTTACACAAAGCACTGCACTGTGAACCAATGGACAAGACTAGATTATGAACTTTACCCAGTAGCCACTGAAAGCCGGACTAATGACTTTGCTTGTGTATTAGAGAATGAACAAGGGACTATGGAAACCATAGATCCACTAAACCCCACAGGACTCAAGAGCTTAAGACAGCATTGTGCTGCATAGCCCCCTAGTTTGTCAATTGCTTTCATTAGAATGGAGTCAAATGAAGGCATCACTGGCTGAGCAAACTACCTCTGGATTCCTAAAATGTTTCATGAGTACGGAATAATCGTTTAAAAAAAGGCTTTGTTGTCTTAGCATTTTACTCTGTACATAGTATACAATGTATACTCAAAGTAAAATAATATTGTATTAGATGTTGTACCATCCTCACTCTTCAACCTATCAGATGAACACCCATTGCAGATGAATGTGTCATGATTAACAGCTCACAATAAAATATACCTAAGATGTTTATATATATGCTGTCTAACTATTCCTTCCTCTTTTTTCTAACGCTGCCGATAGAGGCAATCAAGTGTTTAAATGCAGCCATCGATATTTACACTGACATGGTAAGATGCCCATAGATGGATACTGCCCTAGCAATGAGTAAGATTGTCTCTGTGCAGTCATTGAATTATTTCTTTGATTTATATTCGGTGTAACCCTATGACCAGATGTATTGGTAAAGTACGAACGCCAGTAAAAATGAGTACCAGACAAGTATATATTGCAAGATTATATTTAGTATTAAAAAATATATACTTGATTTATCCCGAAGGAAATTGTTTGTCACTATTGTAGATATTTCATGGTAGACTTATTGGAGGAAACATTTTATATATTAAGGTCTTTTTAAAGGCATTGTGTATATACAAACTGCATAGTGACGCAAGCACTGTGACTAAACTGCGATTACTCACCACTTAGTGTGGTGAAATGTGGATGGGCTGAAAACGAGAAGTGAAAACAAGTTTGGATCACAAGGATTATCAGACCTTAAAACAAAAAGGACCCCCAAATGTAACGACAGGCTAGGGGACAGACATGCGTTGTCTTATCGTCTCTCTGTCAAATGCGAGACACCTTACACTGGGCGGGTCCAGTGACTAACGTCTCCTCTTGTCCATCACACACTGCAGGGAAGATTCACCATCGCAGCCAAACATCACATAAGCATCGCGGAGATCTACGAAGCCGAGTTGGTGGACATAGAAAAGGTTAGACACCCGAGTTTATCAATGACTTGAAATTATTCATGAATGAATCGCAAGGATTCATCAGGTCCATTCGCCGATGCTTTCTTTTAAAAATGTTATTTTAATACATTTAGTCTTTTGTTTTCAATAGGCAATTGCACATTATGAACAAGCGGCAGATTATTACAAAGGAGAGGAGTCAAACAGGTGAGACTGTTTTTGTTACTACTTAAATTCTAAGACATTGTTATATTTTAATATGCAAGTGTTAGCAATTGGGTTTGGGACAGGTTCATTTAAATTCCGTAGCTCCCAACCGAACATAAAATACTGTGACTGAACGATAACACTGAATATCAAGCAAGAATAAGCTAACCACTAGCAGTGAATGCAACCTGAATACCAATGATTGTATATTTGTTTCACTGTGGCAAAGTGCACAGTCAGAAATTCTCCCGTTGTGTGTTTTTGCCTTATCATCTTAAAGGTTCAGAGGGTAGAATTGAGTGGCATCTAGCGGAACGGACTTGGCAGAAATAAAAAATAATATTCATAATAATGTTGGCTATAAGGCAGTAGTCTAATATCAAATACGTTGCACACATATTTATGTTTATATAAACATGTAGTATATCCGAAGTTGGACCTATAGTCTGGAAAGGCTGATTGTGTTTTAGTCTGTGAGATTAATGTAGCCTACTTCACTGGGAATAAGTACCTACATTTTAATAAATATCATATAAAACATGCTTTATAATAGTTGTTATTTGGGTCCAATTGCAATTGCTTCAAATTAGTAATAGTTAAGTTTGACATAGATTTCATCGTTCGGCTTATAGAACACCGGCACCTTTGTGACGCCTGCTGGAGAAAAAGGGCCACTGCGGTCGTGAAGCTTCAGCAGGGATCATGTTTACAGCGTATGAAGTCGCGAAATTGCCTGTAAACTTGTTTTCCGATATAATTTCAGAATTTGAAGAACACAAGCGTGTAAACTAGACATATTTAGCAGAAGCCATGAAAGAGCGATGCTGAAAGTGGTTTTAGAGTACTACTAGATTTTATTTTTTATATTTACTAGCGGTCAAAATGACCACCCTATGCCACTAAATCCTACACACTGCCCCTTTTAAGTGAGAAAGTGGAGCTGTCATTGTTTCCTATAGCTCCTCTATTTACTAGGTGTATCTGACCTGGTCAGGCAGACTAGGTCATGCAACCTTCGTTTGGTCACAACAACCCCTGTCTGTTGTGTATTATATTCTGTTGTTGTTGTAGCTCGGCCAACAAGTGTCTGCTAAAGGTGGGCGCCTACAGTGCTCAGTTGGAGCAGTACCCGAAGGCCATTGAGATCTATGAGCAGGTACGCACGCACGCACGCTGAAAAAAGGCATGTCAAACGCATGGGGAATAAAATGGACCCCACTGAAACAAAACATGCTCCGCAATGCTAATTGATAGACATGTAAGCAGAATGAAAGCAGCGGTGCTCTGCGTTGGAGCTTTGACATGAAAGGGCTTTAAGGTCGGTGAAGTCTGGCTGTGGCTCTTCTACACATTTCCGTCCTCCTTGAATCCCACGCAGGTGGGATCGAACACCATGGACAACCCCCTGCTCAAGTACAGCGCCAAGGAGTACTTCTTCAAAGCCTCCCTGTGCCACTTCATCGTGGACGAGCTCAACGCCAAGGTAAGGCCTTTGCACCCCGCCCCACCCGGCATGACGGTCCCACCAACGTTCCAGAGTTGATCCATATGTATGTCTTGTCTTGCATCTCGGCTTGCAGATCGCCGTGGAGAAGTACGAGGAGATGTTCCCAGCCTTCTCAGACTCCAGAGAGTGCAAGCTGCTGAAGGTGGGTAGAGAAGAGGGGCGTAAGTGGGTGGTTGTGGGTGTGGGGAGGGGGTACGATTTGCTGAAGTGTGTGTGTGTGTGTGATGGAAGTCTAAACTTCCCCTCCCCTCCAGGGTAGTTGGTACCATGACTGATCTGTGTGTGTTTGACAGAAACTGCTGGAGGCTCACGAGGAGCAGAACAGCGAGGCGTTCACCGAGGCGGTGAGTCACCTGGGACCTGTTTCAGGGGCGTCGTATTCAGAGCGCCGATGAATCGATGTTAGACGTCAACCCCCGAAAAACTGTCATGTTCGACGCCTGCAAATCCACCCCACTTGATGTTCAAATCTGTCGAAAATCAATCATTGTTGAATACATTCTAACTGCAGTACCGCTATATCTGGCCATGAGTATTACTAATAATAGCAGGGTACTTCAAATCTATTCATCACTAGGCCTATTTCGGAGTTTTTTTTTCTGGAGTATATCTCCACAACTGCAAGGGCTATCATATGTAATCTACAGGTATCAAACGAAAGATAACACCTGTGAGATTGTTGTGCAAGTGAAATAATCAATGTGGATACTAACTTGGTTAGAGTGAATGTAGCTAGAACACCGCATAAGTGGAAGATTTTATTTCCCCCTGAAATTCCGCAATTTACCTATTTCCTCTGAAACTCTCTCTTAGCTTCTATACATTGATTGTTAACACCATGTTTAGTTGCAAAATGATGCCCAGACACTTGATTATACGTTTATAGTGGTTTTATGCGATCAAACACAACTTTGATGGCAAGATCATTTTTGGTTGTAAAAAGAAAAAGGGAAGTTTGATCTTGATTGTTTTTTGCCTCTAGTTTGGACTGTTGGAATCAGTGGAGTCTCACCTTTCATTTGATATATAGTATGATCGTACTATTTGTGTAGATCAAATCACAGAATCAGAAACAGATCGCTTTTGCTGTGCATGTGCACAGTTATGAAATACATAACTCTTTTTGTTACATGCTTCTTATTTTGTGTGGGGGTCAAATTGTCTTTTGTTTAGCTTACAGTGGTTATGATAGACTAAAAGTTGAGATTCACATTTTTCTAGGGGTGTCTCACATGAGTGCTTTCTGATGTGTTTGAATGCCTTAAAATGTATTTGCAATTGAGGGTAGAGGGGCTTTACCCGGATATGGGTCATTTCCGGAAAAAGTTGTTGGCCTGGGTTTTCGAACGATCTGATTGGCTGATTGGGATTTGCCTGGATACGGGTCATTTCGGGTGGAAGTGGTTGGCTGGGGTTTTCCACTGATCTGATTGTCTGGGATTTTCGAGCGATCTGATTGGCTGGGGTTTCAAGTGATCTGATTGGCTGCCATTTTCGAGCAATCTGATTGGCTGATTGGGATTTGCCCGGATACGGGTTATTTCGGGGGGGAGTGGTTGGCTGGGTTTTTCAAGTGATCTGATTGGCTGAGGGTTTTGAGCAATTTGATTGGCTGACTGGGATTTGCCCGTATAGTGTTCATTTCGGGAGCGTTCAATTGCGGTTCATGTTTTCGAGGGATCTGATTGGCTTCAGTTTTCGAGTGCTCAGATGGCTCGAATACACCAGCCAATCAGATCACATTCCAAATTGAGTATCATTTTAGAGACTTGTGCTGTTTCCTTTTCTTGTCGTACAGTAAGCGAGGGCTCACTAGTGCCATGCACCCTCAGTGAACCATGTGCATGTCATTGAGTATTTGTGTATTTTAGCCGTGATTGGCATATTCTCATCAATGGTCACTCATTTGGGGGTCACTTGTAGTTGTTTTATTTGTCCCTGCTTTCGTGTTTTGTTAGAAGTTCTTTATCAATGCTTTAAGATGTTTGTCTGTTCATGCTCTCTAAAAGCCCATCATTTTGTCCATATTCCAGGTGAAGGAGTTTGACTCCATCTCCCGCCTGGACCAGTGGCACACCACCCTGCTGCTGCGCATCAAGAAGAGCATCCAGGGTGACGAGGGAGACCTCAAGTAGGAGAGGGAATGGGGGAGACAGGGAGTGAGAGAGGGGGATAGATAGAGAAGATTGAAACGGGGTGGAAAAATGCAACATGCCAGCATTGGGCATGCGGTTTCTTCTAGAGATCGTTCACTTCACACACACACACACACACACACACACACACACACACACACACACACGCACCTGTGTGAATCAGAAGAAGATATAATCCCCTCTTCAATCACATCCTTATTTCCAAAAGCTCACAAATGTCGTTCAGTTTTACAACTCGAGCCCGTGAAACTTAATCAACGGTAGCTTATACATTTCATTCATCAATGATTGGAATTTATTTAAAGAGTTCTGCATACATTCACGTTGACGTTGCATCATCGTTGCAACGACAATTTAAGTTAAATTAACACCGACGATGTGTGGAATCAGTGCCCAGGAAAGGAGCGCCGTCAACAGCTTAAGTGACGAGCTCACGCTGCTGGTCCCTGCTACAGCGCTGTCATTGCTAATTGGTTCGAACCGAGGCTTGGACGCGCATCGTATGATTATATATGACGATACATTATTGAAAACGTTCGCGTAATAGCGAAATCGCCCGTAATTTGAGTCAGAAATAGGAGGTGTGGCGTGCGAGGGTAATTTGCGTGAGTCTCACACTCAATGCGTGACAGTTGGCAGCTCTGAACCTACCATTAAGTCCCGCCCACCGTCTGTTGTGCGAACATCTGACCGCGTTAAGAGATTGATCCAGAAAGTTCGACAGTGGAAGGCAGGAAATGGAAGGCGGGAAAATTACTGAATCAGCAGCTGGGTCATAGTAACACAACCAGCTGTTCAGCCGCGAATAAACCGCTTAGCCTACAACCCCCCTTAGACCCAACAAGAGCAACACAACAGTGCGTTTACAGTACCCCAAACAACCCCGAATTATGACCCAGCATAATCAACCCAACAATGTGGTTACAGA
>OMKX01000291.1:0-15830 GCA_900302425.1 Brosme brosme
CATGTATATATCCTGATGATGCAGTTAACAAAGCACAAGTCAAACATTGGCTAGAAACACATTTGTCCCGCTTCCATTTGAAAAACACGTCACATTATTGATCCCTGAAAAGCAATAATTTGACAAATGTGAAGGATTTTTCTAGTACTAATACAATGAACAATCAGAAACGTGTTCTACTGCTTGCTTGCTAATTCTGATTCTTTGTGGAGCCCCTTTAATTTCACAAATTAGCAGCTACATGTCTTTGCTACGACACTTAAAGGGGACAGAGTTAAGCTATCAGACCACAGACGGATTGCTTTTTACCCTCTGGGGGTGCCATGGATTCCATTGAACTGTAGTCATCTTAATGATACTAGGTTCAGTGCCGGCTGGCCTTCCTGTTTTCTTCCCTCAGTAGTGGTAAACTGGACAAGAGTTGATCCCTCTTTTGGATCCCCTCCGGTGCTGTTTGTTCTCTGTTGACTCTGTTCTTAGATGTGGTTCTATTTTGTGTTGTTTTCAAAGTTGGTGGGGACTGTATAGTACAGCACATTTTGTCTTGCTAAAACTGTCTGTCAGGTCATGCTTGCCAAAGAAGTCCCTAACCTCAATGAGACCTCCTGAATAAACAAAGGTAAAATAAATACAAAAACATACGTTTTTTTTGGTGTATTCCATGAAACCATGACAAAAAAAGCACATTGCACCATTTTCCATGTTAAATTTTCCAATGTTAAACTTTGCAATACAAAGTTCAGTTTTTTTTCAGTTGAAAGTATGACTACAGCTTCTACAAAGCCCTTCCCTAACATAGAGTTAAACCTGCTCTCTACTGTCTGATTGGCTGTCATGATCCCCATGGAGCCAATCAGAGCAAGGTCATTCTCTGTTGTGAGAACATTTGGATGTAGGTAAAAGGTCGTGGCAAACTTTAGACCCAATGCCCTTCCCCCTAAAGTGCAAGACAGAAAACCCAAGATAAATTATGTCACTGAGGTAGGATCATCTGTACCTATGGAATGTACTTTCTATAACGCAAGGTAGTAACTTCAGCCTAAATGCCTGAGGAAAACGTTATGAAAACTGTTAAAGCTTAGCCGCTTTCTCTTTAAGAGCTTAAAATCTGTCCCATAAGACAACATTTACAAGATATTAAGTCAGATAACCAGCTTTTGAAAAGCTTTTTTCCAAATACAATAGGAGAATATCCCTTGCTTTCAGTGTGGCACAGAGCACCTCCTGAAATTTGTGTTTGAGATTGCTCACCGAGTAGTGTGGGAAAAACCCATGTTCAATAAAGTTGCTAACCTACACTTCAACCACAATAGTTTACACATTGTGAGAACGTAAAATTATGCCCTTTGGTCACAGGCTGGTGTTATGTTGGGCAGTCTTGTATGCCCCATTTTCTTTGCTTGCTCATCATAATGGGAACTGGTTGCAGACCTGCCGGGTGCACAGCAACTGTCTAGGGGAAATGTAATAAAGTAGTCTGCAATGCTGCCAAATGAAAAGTCATAGCATTCATGTCATAAAATAAGTTTTAAATGTTAGGAAAACAAACAGGTCCAGTAAAAATCAAGCTTTTACCAAATCAGGTGAATTACAATATAGCAGTAGACAAAGGATAAAACTCCTTCATGAGTTGAACAGAAACTCTACAAATGGCAAAGGGACAGATGTTAAGACAAAAGGTCTGATGAGTACAAACATCTACAAAGTGTACCGTACAACTTACAAACCCAGTATGTCAAAAATCTGGAGACCTCCAATGTTGCCATTTAAAAAATAAAAGTACAGTTCTCAAAGTATTAGTAACATTTAAGATTGGATAGTTGAAAAGGCAGGTCACGATATAACAGTTAAACTAGTCAGACTCATTTTAGAAATTACACATGCTGTTCAGCCATAGCAGCTCTACTCTTCAGTGTCCATGTGCTTTAGTCATTTAGAAAAGACTAAGTTACATCATTAAGCAAGTTCCTAAAAAAACTTTACAAAATCCTTTCCATCCCTCCCTAAACACATAAGGGGAAAGGTGTACCCTGCCTGCCACCTCCAAGACACTGCCCCCACCCCTTCACGTGGCAAGTTGACCATTATTTAAAAAACTAGCAGGTTACATTTTTATCATTCAAGGGAAGAAAGAGAATACAGTACTAGTTCGCCTTCCAGCCATTTAAAAAAAGAATACAAAGTAAACTCAAATAAACGGAGGGCAGTTGGGTGCGAGTCTTTTAGTGATCTAGTACTCCGTGGGTTCCTCGCCCTCTTCTGCGAGCAGACAGGTGCGGATCAGCGCCTCAGTCACGGCGTACGGGTCGCAGTTGGCGGACGGACGGCGGTCCTCGAAGTAGCCCTTCTGCTCTTGGCCCACGCTGCGCGGGATGCGGATGCTGGCGCCGCGGTTGGCCACCCCCGCCGAGAACTCATGGATGTTGGAGGTTTCGTGGCGGCCCGTGAGACGCCGGGCGTTGTCCAGACCCCCTTTGGGATCGTAGGCCCGGATGTGGTAGTGGTGCCTCTTCCCGAGCCTCTCGATGGACTCCTCAATGGCCCTGGGGAGGAAAAGACGAGGAGGGGGACAAGGAGGGGGAAGTAACGGTTAGGGCCCTGTTGCATTCAAGCAGCGCTGCAGTGACTGAAAGCAGCGCACGCTTCCCAGACGTTCGCTATTCCCAGTGGGAAATGAACTCACTTCAGACCGCCTTCTTCCCTCATCTCCTTGGTGCTGAAGTTTGTGTGGCAGCCGGCGCCGTTCCAGTTGCCCTGGATAGGCTTGGGGTCAAAGGACGCCACCACACCAAAGTCTTCGCAGACGCGGTGCAGGATGAAGCGAGCCACCCAGAGGTGATCGCCCATCTTGATCCCCTCGGTCGGCCCGACCTGAAACTCCCACTGTAGACGCAAAGCAAACCAGTAAGCATCTCCCCCCCATCGTCCGCAAGTTGCCCCAGCAAGCCGACCACAATTAAACAGTCGTTACTACACCATATGTTGGGTTACCTGTGCAGGCATCACTTCAGCATTCGTTCCACAGATATCCACTCCAGCATACAGGCAAGCTTTGTAATGAGCCTCCACAATATCTCTGCCATAGGCCTTGTCTGCCCCCACACCACAGTAGTATGGACCTGTGTAAAGGCACAACTATAGTTAGGACCAAAGAGCTTTATGGACATCTTTCAGAAGGCAGTTGCTCTACTAGTAGGCCCTTGCCTTGTGGTCCAGGGAATCCATTGGATGGCCAGCCAAAGGGATGCCCGTCTGTGCCAAGGATGGTGTACTCCTGCTCCATGCCAAACCAGGGGTGCTGATCCTTCACCATCTCCATCACCTTGCTGCATGCCAGTCGCAGGTTTGTTTCTACGTGCACACATTCTTACGGTTATAAACTGATAATTTCACTTGTATTTGCATACATACACACACATCTTTATTGTCTGTAAACCTATCAAAGCCGCGGTCAAGTTACCTGTAGGTTTATGGTTGTATTTCATCACCTCACACAGAACTAGTTTATTTGGGTCTCTACGGAATGGATCACGGAACATAGCGGCAGGAATCAGATACATATCACTGTTGGAGCCCTCCGATTGGTAGGTGCTCGAGCCATCGAAGTTCCACTCTGGGAGATCTACAAACGAAAATGAAATTACAGATTTATAAAGTCAGTAAATCAACTAACAAAGACGGATTCAGAGTCCTCAGTACCATAAAAGAAACGCGTACAGTAAACGCATGGAGGATGGGAACAATGAGCAGATTACATAACCGTTGTGCTTTTACCTTCGATGCTCTTCGGCTCGGAGTCTAGCGTTCTTGTTTTGCAGCGAAGACCCTCTCCGGTTCCATCAATCCAGATGTACATGGCCTGGACTTTGTCTCCCTGAGGGAGCTCCATATACCGTTGTTTTACAACTTTACTCAAGCATGCGCTGGCAGACGTAGCCATCTTATCTTCTTGTTATAACACACCTGGAGACGAGAAGAGAGTCGATGTGAGACTGGTTTCCGGGCACGTTAAGGCACATGTTGTGCAACACAGCGTGTGCACACCATTGTTCTTTATTCTAGAAGGACTAATAGCATGAAAACGCGGGTCTCGCAGCCTACTTCAGCATTTTCACTGCAGTTCAAAGCCAAAACAAAAGGAAGCAGTCATATAAACGTCCACATTTGACTAAAAACCTTAATCACTGCTTAAATATTTTCCCCGACAGTCCATAGTGATGAAGATTCCGCTCGTGACTACATCAAAAATGTATTAGGGAAAATTAACGATGTCCGTACAGTAAGATGTGCCTCCATGCTGCTGTACACAGCCACGTATTGTAGTCATGGTTACACTTATGCTAGACCGAAGCAACATTACATAATTTACCTCCTCACCACTGTCCCTATGCAATTACATGTGGCTGCCGTGGATCAGCAAAAAACAATCAACAGTTACGATACGAGATGAAAGACATTAAATAGTAATCTAACAAAAATCACACAAACTCCAAACAATAAAGAGAAATAATTACCTGTAAAAAGAATTGGTTTGAAAAAAAAGCTAAAGGACTGACAGGTCCAAGGAGTTGCTCTTGATACTCTTAGTAGTTGTCTCATTCTCTGATACCACAAAACCCCAGATCCAGTCAAATTTATAACAAGATGTATAGGGTTGTCGCGTATTTGATTGGTCAGAAAAATCTCAACATGTTTACTCCGTGGTGATGAACGGCCGTGATTGGTCAGGATTGAACTGCAACGCCCTCACGTTGGAGGAGAGTTTCTTGTGCAGCACATGCCTAAATTGGCTGAAAACTGCAGCGTTTGCCCTCAATTTCACTCAAAAAAAGAAAAACAGCTTGTTTGTCTGATTGGCAGATGAAATATTGTTTATTTGTGTTTCATTACGTTTTGTCCCTAAAACGTGATGATTAGGAGAAAACACATGTCTGCCCTCTTTCTCATCTACATCAACAGAGGTAATTGACGTCCCCAAACGCCACCACGTGGTTGAAGTAGAGAGGTACAGGTAGTTTATTGGAGCAGGTTATATAAACAAAGAACAGTATACTTTGCAGACAAGAGTACGGGCCTGGCTAAATACGGTAATGGTCCACACACCAATACATATTTAAATCATTCTTATGTATTGACTAAAGATTCCCTGCCAAGGTATTCTGCCAACATCTTACCCTTGAAAAAAGCGCGAATTCCTAACAGATTGAAGCCAAACGTTTGGCTGCACCAAATGTGCACAGAAAAGAACGTTTGCCTGTTCTAACTGAACAATTTAAGATGAATGTTGCTGTTTATGACATCACAATCTTATTTTTAACTAAAGGAGGTCTTGCTATGAATATCCTCAGTTGCTTAATTTGTTATGATGAAACTACCCAAGAAATCTCACTCAGTGGACATTGGCTGTTTCATTTGTAGATGACCTTTCCGACCAGTTGAAGGACATTTGTCCCTACCGTTATTGGTTTCTGTTTCATCTATAGTTGGTGGACATTTTTCATTACCAGTTGGAGGGTATTTGTCCCTACCTTTATAGATCAAAGTTTCATCTATAGTTGGAGGACCTTTTTCACCACCACTTGGAGGACAGTTTTTACTACCAGTAGGAGGACATTTGTGCCTACCGTTATAGATTACGTTTTTATCAATAGTTAGAGGACATTGTTCCACCCTAAAAAGTATTCAGAAGTCAAGATGCCTGCAGAGGACTTCGCTGATGATGTGTTTGTGGATTTCTTCAACACATTCATGAATTTACCTGTACGTGTTACAATCAGTTAGCATCTGTATAGTTCTCTTGTTTAGTTATTGGGACATCTAAAGTGAGGTTACCTCTTTTCTCCATAATTTCTCCTAGGTTTTTGGACAGACGCCCCTTTACATTCAATCTGAGAATAGGTGGTTTTTGTGTCCGGAGATCCCTGTGGGAAAGGTAAGCTTTCTTTTCATAACGCTTTAAAAAACAACAACAACAATCTTTGACATTATTGTAGTCATGGTCTCATCACTGTTTGTATAGGCACTACAGAAGGATGGATTCTACAAGTGGATTAAAAGCCATCGCTTCCCATACTTCAAACAGACGGAGCTCTACCACTCCTTCTCACTATGCAAAGAGCTGCTTCAGGTTCCCTCCTCGTGTCAGCTCAAAGGTATTCACCCCCCTATAGGTATTCATGCACTTTGTTTCAGCAAAAACTGTCAGTATATGTGTGTATATGTGTGTATATTTATAGGACGGTATATGTCCTATAAAATACTATTAATATTGTCTCTTTATCACTTCATTTGACTTAAACTTGTCGCCAACTTCTTGATTCTATACATCTGATATACCAATTTATGAGTGCTATTATTGCAACACTAATAGATCCTTCCAGGTTTATTCAATAATATCATGTTGGTTAGGGAAGGTACAGTACAGCCTGGCCGACCGGTGGCTGCTGAAAAGGTGTCTGGGTTCTGTGCAGGGGATGAGACGCTTCTGCTCCTTCCTCAAAGGCACTCAAGGTTTGTCTTCCCCACAGTTTTCTACACTCAGAATCTCATACAATATATCACATTCAAGTTGTAGCACAATTGTGTCTAAAGTTGATCTCTTGTGTGTGTGCGTGTGTGTCCCTGCCTGCATGCGTGCGTGCTTGTGTGCGTCTGTGTGTCCGTATACATTTGGATATTTAGGAGAAGACCTAGTGACATTCTGCGTGAGAGTGGACCAGTTGCTTCACATCGACTGGCGGAGGAACCCAGGCCAGAGGGCTCGCTACCAAGCCATCTATGCCGTCATCAGAGCCTTCCACCTCACAGAAGGCTCCAACATCATGGCCGCGTGTCGCCTCACCCCTGGTAAAAGTTTACGTCTTTCAATACAATCGTCTGTTGTTTTCCCGGCATACCAAACTAACACCGGTCCTCTGTGTGTACGGCATCGTTGTACAGCGATGTTGCGGGAAATAGCCAGAAGCCAGCCAGGGGACGGGACCAGGGAGCCCATACTGACTCAGATGAGACGGAACGCTCTGAACAGCCTGCGGTCCTATTGGCTGCTTCGATTCCTCTGGGTCTGCAGAAAGGGGATAGCCGCGACGAGCGACTGCTCCTCCATCGCCAGAGAATACGAAGACGTGGCCTCAGACATGCCGCCTCACCCGACCAAACCTGGACCTCCCTCGGATCCGAGCAGCTGGAGTCTCCGCTCCGAAGCGACCGAGGGCGGAGCTATTGTGGCCCGGACCTACAGCTCCAGGCTGAGGAAGGCGTCTCTCTTCAGGAATCACACGCCCGGTTCAGGGTTATGGCTTGGGGCTGCAGAGAAACCCGACGGCCCTGGACTGCTGATGTGGTCACCTTTGGAAGACGCAGAGGACGACCGTAAGTGCAACAACGTAGCGCACCAGTCGAAACGAGGTGAAAGAGTTCACCAGGACGTCAAGACCGTAGGAGCGTCCCTTGAACTAAGGGGAGGCAAGCTGGGGATAAATGCCAGCTCTGTCGCCATGGGGAACCGAGAAACCCTCCCCTCCATCTTCAAACGTGGGGGCCCAGGGAAGGACACGGCCCCTTACTCCTGCATAATTACGCCCATATTTCATTTGCCGTCCATTATGACCACCGGTCATGCGCCAAGGCCGCCACCACCACGGCCTCCGTCTACGGCCTGTCCCTCAGCCTGTGATGACCACCTGTCTATCGGCTTGTCTGCTGACGTGGTAGCAGGACGGCCATACGAGCACTTCTTAAGGGTTCAGGGAGAGGATGCCGTGCTGCACCAACTGGGGCTCTGGCAGGAGCTGGACAACTTCCTGAACCTGCTGCTCATGGTAGAGGACAGCTCCTCCATAGCTCTAAGACAAACCCTGGCCCAGAGGATAGTGACGGTGTATCTGCTCCAACAGGGAAGCTCCCTTTCTGAGAACACAGCCACGAACCTTGTAAAGTGTTTGCCCTGTGGAAACACGATGACCTGGATTTACACTGCCAAGCAAGAACTCTGCCAGGTTTGAAACTGAATCAACTGTAGAGCATTGAATGTTGTTAAGATGGTGGCTGAGAAATCATGCCTCATTTGTTCAAATGGAATAACATTGACTAAGTCTGTGAATGCATCACATTCCTAGTGTACAATTTTGTTCAACGATTTTATTCCCTGTTTATTTGATTTGTTTACAGATTCTGGCTCCTACGTTCTACAGATTCTTAGAAGAAGAAGACAAATGTTTTCTCACCCATCTGGTAGTAATTCCCTCTGATCCTATGTGGACACACACTCCAGCTATTGTACAATCTCAACACATGTATAACTCTCCATGGGTTCTTCAGTTCAATTCACCAACGGTAAGCGGGCAAGTCAGTTGTTGGTGTACAGCGACCCCCGAGGGCCCAAATGCGCCAGTGCAGCAGGTGAGGCGGATAAGGGAGGCGCTGGCCCTGAGTCAGTCCTACTGCTGTCACACCGCTGTGGGACCTCTGAACGAGGAGACCTGGGCCCTGCTGCCACTGGAGGATGTCAGGCGAGGAGGATCCATCCATCTGGACTACAAAAAGTATGAGAAAGGTAAATGTAAAACATTCAAATGTAATATTGTTTTGTTAAACCAAATCACCACTTGGACTATGTAAAGAAAAAAATTAGAAATTAAAATTAAAATGATCACCTCGAAACAACCATTTGTATTGAATCCAGCCCAATGTGTGTATGTGTATTGTTGAACCCATTCTATGGGGTTCTGACTTCTGTTTTATTGATTTTATTAGACCTGCATGACCTTGCTCTTGCAAACCAGGCCAGGGCCCGGGAGCGCAGCCTCTGGCTGCAAAAACAACTGCAGGGTAAACCTGTCATACATCTATCATACGTGAAAGATTACGGACTGATGCAGAGTTTCATGTATTGACTCCAGAATCTTTTCATTGTTTATTTTGGTTGGGTTGTATTTGTTAATTTTACTACACCTTACAAGCATAGCTTCTATATACTTGCATTGCATCAATTTGAACTCCCTGTTTCCCACATCATTCCCAGATGCAGAAATGCCCAATACCGTTCCCATTACAGTGAAGAAAACGAGTTTGACACAAAGGCCATCCGCGAGACCAAGGTACGCCACTTTGAAGCATACAGCGGGTATTATGTGCAAAAGCATGAAAGTACAGAGATCTCACGGGAGTTGTTTCCTCACAGGAACTTCAAGGATGTCTTGAGAAAGCGTGACACACTGGAACACTTTGCGAGTTTCCTCAAGCAGTTTCATGCCTATAGGGATCTCCAATTCTACCAGGCGGTGGAGAAACTATGGATCAAGCAAGGCGAGCAAGGGGTCCATCAGGCATCCATAGACAAAATCTTCATCCGCTTCTTCAAGCAAACAGATCCAGGTAATCTGTTCGCCATTCAATTATTTGTCTAAAGTGACTTACAGTGAATTCAGATAGTTGTCATTAAGGAGCAGGTTGGGGTTGGGTGTCTTGCTCAAGGATTGCCGTGTGTAGGCTTTGGCATTGGGGATGGAGCCGAGGACCACCCTGGCTACAACACTCCCGGGCTCCTTGTAAAGTCATCTTTTAGATGCAAATGGGTGCTAACATATTTACACAAACTAACCTTTTATTATTTTAGTGTTAATAGAAAAAATTATAATAACAAAATCATAAAGCATTGAACCTACCTGTGTTTATCTGTGCTATAGTGAACCAAATTTTTGAATCATTCTTGTTTTGCACAGCGAAGTCTCTTCAATGCAACACTCCGTTCATGTCCGGGGTCTCACAGAGGAGGCGTGTCAGTGTGGAAGTGCTGCACACTGTTCAGTGGCTGGTGGCCAGGTCCTTGGAGATCATCTGGTGGGTGACATGACTGCTCTATGGTCACAATGCTAAAGCATGATGTCATGGGAGGTGGTACATGCATTGGTGTTTATATGTTGGGACATCCGTAAGTGGGAGGAAAACAATCCAGGCAAATGCTATGGACTGTCGTGCCAGATTATGCTCTTTTTTATTAGAATTAGTTTATATTATTAATGGAATAGACATTAAATAAACATTGGTGGAGTCGGTTGGGGGATTGAAGTATGGATTCCTTTATTAGAATCCTTAAACGATATGTTGTCATGACAATGGTAAGGCATATTTTGACAGTTGTCACAATACAAATTGGCTAAAGAACATGACATTAAGATGTTAAGAGGTCCTTCATAACCTCTTGATATTCCCCGGATGGAGGAAGGTTGGGGCTACAATAAAAATCACAATTTAAACATCAGATTTACTCAGAATATACACAAGTAGAAATGACTTAGCATGGGCAGTGCACATTCAATACTTTTGCCACTGAATGGTGCAAAGATGTAAAGATGATCTGTCTTAATGGTTTTCCTAGGTTCAGGAAATATCAGAACACCTTCCCTAAAAGCAAGCATAAAAGCACAGACGCTATTAAACGGGTGAGTTGTCAACACTTACTCATTGTATCATTTGCCCACGGCTTGCCATGCAAGCTGCCTCCACAATCTGTTACGTTCTCTCACCGCCTCCCAGAGCATCAAACAAAAGCTACACTTGCTCTCTCTCACTCTCTCTCTCGCTCTCTTCTCTCGCTCTCGTTTTTACTCTCGCTCTCGCTCGTCTCTACCTACAGAAACGTGCTTGGAAACCCCTCTGCAGGCTCATCCAAAGCATTTGTCAATTCCAACGCGCAATGAGGAATTCTGATACGCGGAGCAGTCTTGAGGCCTACCTCGTACGCCGCTGGCCCGATTACTCCACAAGCACGTGGTTTTATAAATGGATACTATTCATCGCCTGTGCTCTAACTGACCCAGTTTCTAATGATCCATCTCTGTATTGTTAGAGAGCGTCCCCGTGCCGAAGACGAGCACGTGTGCGGAAGGTGTAGATTCTACTAATTTGAGAATGCGCCTGGTTAACAAGAAACTAGTAGCGGTGAACCTCCTGGTCAACGACCTCTCCTTCTACCTGGAGACAGACAAGTGCGTTTTGAAGCTTTGTATTCATATTCAAACCACCGTCATTTAGAGTCCATCCTGTTTTGTGGTCATACATACATGGCTTCCATTGTAAGTCGTGTTGCATTTGACCACTGTACTGCGTACAGCTTCAGGAAGCTGGCGTACTCTGCTGACAGGACGGCCTCAGAAGGGCTGCTCGGAGAGAACGACTACAGTTTGCTCCAACTGAAGGCTGACGTCATCGTCGATTCCATCTTCTGTGCTGAAATGGCCGACCAACTCAGGGTGATACACTGTTCCAATCCAGAGTTAAACATGTGTTGTTGATGATGTCAGAATCTATCACAGCTGTTAAGCCAGGCCCTATAATATCCGATAAGCTAGTATATATTTATCCCAAATGGGAAATTCAGGATCTATTCTCTATTATAAGGAGTATCTTGTCATTGTTGGATGCCATTAAAGAAATATGTGAATCTGTTCTCAATAAGCAGATCAACATTTCGGAGGACATGTGGTTGTCCATCAGCCGCTCGTTCTTGGCGGGCAGAGTGGACGGGAGTCTATTTTCTGACGCCATATTTGCCGTGTTTCCTACTCTCCTCTACTGCTGGGAAAAGTGAGTGTGGACAATGATGCAGGCAAGACCAGGTCCACACCACCCTGTTTGTTTTCACACGTCCCCTCCTCAATATACATATCCATTCATGGAGTTTGGTTTGTTACGTCTCTTAAAAGCGTAAGATTCGTGTCAACAGTGCCATCTCCCAATAACTCTTTGCTCTTTTCGCTTGACTCTGTTCCTCTTGCGTCCGGATAAGATTCTGTCAATATACGCTGAAAAGGGGAGCGTTAGGTACGGACATAATCGACGAAGAAGAACAGAAAGAAGAAGAAGTATGTTTTCCTGACTACCTCCAGCCGTTCAGTGACATGCCTAACGGTGACTGGTACAGGAATCTCCAGCCCACCCGGTCTGCTCAGACAGGTAACCTGGTTTACTGACCGCTCCCTTGCAACGCCACACCACTTCAGTTTTGGTTTTAACCTGTACAGTATGCACCAGAATATTCTATCAACGGTACCGCACAACCTTTTGTATCTGGACCGTAATTGTTATTTGTTAGGATGTTATGGTGTAATAAAGGTTCATTCATATTAAATTCAATTCAATCACCTAACTCAATGTTAGGTTAGGCAATTTGGAGAAACCAGCCAGAGTAAGCTAGAGTTTGAAAGTATCCAACCCTCCAGAGCAACTCAGTGACATGCAAAACACGTGACTAGCTCTAGCTTTAGCATAGGTCTGCCTAGCTTTGTGGAAGACTCCGGTCTTGCCCAATGAGTGCAAGGGACAATCCAATCATTTCATTCGGGCCGCATTAAATGATTGGAGGGGCTTATTACAGGCCTGCAACAGCCACATATACCAGATTATTTTCCTTTTTTTTGTCAGAGCATTTTATTTATGATTGCTGTCGGGATGTAAAGAGAATTTTAACAAACGTGGAAAAAAAAAAGCTCCTTAAATAAATTGCCTACCCTACCTTTAACTACCTAACAAATAAAATATAAAGATAAGTAAAACAAAAAAGTACTGTTAAAAAAAAGTTATTTTATGCCCTTTTTATGTGAAGAAATTGTGTAGCAAGAACATGGCCCCTATATATTTTACTTTTTCACACTGCTAATACTTTCTTATTTGTATTTATTTTTTTAAGATGAAACCATACTACGCTTTACGTTACACAACGGCCTCTTACTGGTTCTACCCAAGATCAAGAAGACGGCAATAGGTATTTAAGCATCTACTGTCTGTATATTGTACCTATACTATGTATATGCTTACTGTATGCACTCCCAGACAATGATTCTTTGTTCTTCTTTTAGTGAACCCTCATAACTCTACTAATCCAACCGGAAAAATGACGAATAAAAACTCCATGACAAAGCAGAGGTTTGTAACATCAGGCTTTATCCCTTGTTTGCGGTTATTTCTCTGCAAAATATGTCTAGCGGCATGACTAGTAGTGGCATGACTGTGTGATTTTATAATTATAATAATAATAAAAAAATACATAAACGTTTTGGGATTATTAGGATTAGGAGACACATTATTTCAATTCAGAAAATTGTACTCACCTATGTATTTCTATTTCAGGACTTCCACCTTCCCACCTCTTGATGGAATACAGGAGAAAATATCCAGAAGGCATGATTTCCCATTTAACACATATTAAATAGTACAAAAACAGAATATGACACCGTTTATTTAGAAAGTTAGATCAACACAGTAAGAAGAAATGTTTAGCAGTATTGAGAACATTGTGCAACAAATGTTTTTTATATCTATCATCAGCGCAAAAGATCGAACTGAGATGGACCAAACAACGACTGGTTATTTGCCGCTACCTTAATGCAAATTGGCCCCAGCGTCCAGCGTTACTTCTCTATTAGAAAGAAAATAAAGCATGTGCATACCGCAAATGCTGGCAGTCCTCTTTTCATAAAACGCAGCACCAGCATACCCCAGCAGGGGGCAGTACCTACTAGAGTAACATCTGGCATAAAGGAATTTCACGTTTGATGGCAATGAATAGCCAGGGTAGCATTTTATAAATCGAGTTGACCTATGAAAACAATATAATTATGCCTATGACTAGTTTTACCCCACTGATGATGTGTTTTGTAAGATAAGTATAAAAACAAATTATGCATACAAATTAAATTTGCTCCTACTTATTTATGTTACTTTATGTGCTGGTACACCAAACCTTCTTTGTCAGTAATGTAAATTAGTGCAATGATGAAAATAAGGATATTCCTAGATAATGAGCCAAAATTAATTTCAACAATGAAAACAATTCAAGATAAATGAAAAATGAAAGAGGAGAACCTGATTGAAAGAGTACCTGAGCAAAGGCGAAGAAGCCCCATTATTTTATTTATTATTTATTATTTAGAAATCACACGCGTCACTTTCTTCCTCTACCCGCAGCATCTTCGTACCGCCACGACAGTCTAATCCAATCTCCAGCATCCTCATAAATCAGCATGTCCTCTGGTTTCAGCAGGGCCAGCATATACAACTGTCTACCTTCAAATATTAATAAGGCTGACAATATGTTTGTCAGTCTGCCAGCGATGCCCGCTGTGCCTTGTGTGACTCATCAGTCCAGCTGTTAATCAGACCAGGAGGAGCCCTAAGAGATGCACTTCCCTCCAAAGCTCCTTCCAAAAACACTTTATTTAGGGCATCAATAACATGGGGGGGGGTCGCAATCACACTTGTGTGTGTGTGTATGTTTTTCCCCCGTGTGTGGGTGTGCAGGGTTGCGTGCGTCGTGAGTGCCCCAAATGAAAAACTGACAAATCATCAGGTTGTTATTTTTGCGTGCTGAGCTTTCATCTCCCCCTGCCTCCACCCTCCCAACTCAAGTCCATTTTCTATACATGAACTTGCTGATGGTGTGCGTGCACTTAGAGGCGAGCAGGAGTCACCGCGATGAGGACGGCGGCCCATGTGTTCGTGTCTGGCCGGCACCACCGCCTGGATGAAGTTCCACAGCTTTTATTTAATCCAACCATCCCTCTTTGGGATAATAACTTTTATTTTTTTTCCCCCCTCCATTCCAGGACTTGTCTGTCATCTTGACATGGTAATATCTTCCAACTTCACCGTTTCGTAGTCTGTTTCATTTATTTCCAAACACCATTTCACACCCTGCTGGCTTTAACTAGGTATTATACAGCGTGTGGGGAGTGGGCTGTAGATTGAATTGTGACAGAGACAACAACGATTCTAGAGAAAAATAAGTGAATATTGTCAATGGCAGACTGTATGAAATGATTTCTATGCTCCATTTTCCCTCCTGGCCTTTCATATTCAAGCGGGTGGATAAGGTCTGAAAAAAAAATCTTTCTCAATTGATAATCCCATTGCTTTTTTATAGTTCGATTTGAGCGCATCAAAGAATACGTCACTCAAGGCTTGTGCTATCAAGCTGCAATTTCTTTTTTTACCAAATAATAAGGACATTGTAATATCATGCTGCGATTGCATCGGGTTATTTATATGTTACATTTTATGCCCATCTACTGTTTTAAAATGTCATATCACACACACTACATTTTGATGATACCATAAACTGAAATCTTGGTCGACACACGGTAAGAAAATCCGTTGGCGGGAATTGGACTCTCTGAGGTTGAACAACGACTGGTCATGCCGTGCTACATTCTATCCATGGCTCAAAAGTCACCAAAAGGAAACTTCCAGAATGTCCTCTTCTATCTTTCCTTATCCTTGACATAAATAAACGAATCTCCTGGCACCACACATCACACCTTCAGAGCCCTTCACCCCCTTCCAGCCAGAGAGAGAGAGAGAGAGAGAGACCCAGACTTCACCCCCACACGTCCCCTCGCCGTCCAGCCCACAGGGTGGTCCCGGCCCAGGGGGCTCTCAGGCCACACTCTGCCACCACCACGGTCCTCGCGCCGCCCGACCCGCGGTGACATATCCCAGCTGTTTATTAAGAGGATGACAAGTCCATCAAGCCACATAAGCGGGCCCTGGTGCACAGGACTTCCTTGGTTGTTTTTTTTTCATCTGCTGCTTTCCGGTAGACGAGGGGGGTGTGTGTCATCAATCTTGCCTGCCATGCAACTCTCCTGAGCCGCCAGTGGGACACTGGTAGTACTATCTGTCTGGCCTGCAAGCCCCCGAATCAGGCGTCGTGGCAGGGAGAGAGAAGGGCTGGTGATGGTGGTGGTGGTGGTGATGGCGGTGGTGGGGTAGGAGGACATCCCTGTGAGTGGCTTCTCTTGACGGAGCGGACGGCTGGGACTTCAGGGGTGAAT
>OMKX01000297.1:0-21147 GCA_900302425.1 Brosme brosme
GAGTTTAAAGACAGAAATAGTTTGATGTGGAAGAGGGCCAGTAAGACTCCTCTGAGGGTGAAGGAGTGCAGGGTCACCGGCCTCATCGAGGGACTGGAGTACGAGTTCCGGGTCATGGCTATGAACATGGCTGGCCTGGGTAAAGCCAGCAGGGCGACTGAAGCTGTGGTTGCCCTGGATCCTATCGGTAAGTTCACTACTTATGCTAGATTACTATAGTTGACTTTTTAAAAATAAAGATAGTGTGCTTAGCACATATGTACCACGTAATAGGAGTTTTTAGCAACCCAGGTTAGATTCCGATCTGCGGTGCTATGATACATGTTTATTCCCTCTCTTCTTCAACCCACTTTGCTGTATTCAGGGCCTTGTCCATAAAGGCACAGATCCCCCTAAAAAGGTTTAAATAAATGCTGATGCATATGTGATTGTTCTCTCTCAGATCCTCCGGGCAAGCCTGATGTGATCAACGTCACCAGGGGCTCGGTGACTCTAATGTGGACAGCGCCCAAGTACGACGGCGGCCACAAGTTGACGGGGTACATGGTAGAGAAGCTGGAGGCCGGAACCAAGGCCTGGGCCAAGGCCAACCACGTCAACATCCAGAGCTGTGCCTTCACCGTTACCGACCTGACAGAGGGAGCTCAGTATGAGTTCAGGATCAGGGCTAAGAACGCTGCTGGAGCCGTCAGCAATGCCTCCGAACCAACAGAACTGCTCACCTGCAAGGATGAATATGGTAGGAGAGAGAGCATCTACATTCATAGTGTAAACAATACATGGACACGTCCTAATGAGACGAAGCAACTCAATGTATGGGATTTAAATTTGTAGTGTTAACAATACATAGTTACACAGTAATAATCTTGCTATTCTTCTGTCTGCTACAGAACCTCCATCCATCACCATCGACCCAGAGATGAAAGAAGTTTCTGTGAGGGCTGGCGACACAATTGTCATCTCTGCCTCTAAGATCCTTGGTAAACCACCCCCCACAGCTGTGTGGTCCAAGGCTGGTCGCGAGTTCAAGAACTCTGACATTGTCAGCATCACCAGCACCCCAACCTCCTCCACCATGTCTATTAAGTACGCCAGCAGGAAGAACACAGGAGAATACACCATCACCGCCAGCAACCCCTTCGGTATCAAGGAAGAGCACATCAAGGTCAAAGTTCTTGACATCCCCGGACCTCCAGGCCCAATTGAGGCCAGCAACATTTCAGCTGAGAAGTGTACCTTGACTTGGCTTCCACCTGATGAGGATGGAGGCTCCTCCATTAAATGCTATGTCCTCGAGAAGCGAGAGACCAGCCGCCTGCTGTGGACCAAGCTAGCCGAAGATGTCATGGATTGCAGACATGTAGCAAGCAAGCTGATCAAGGGCAATGAGTACATCTTCAGAGTGTCTGCTGTCAACCAGTATGGAACTGGAGACTCTGTGCAGTCTGACCCGATCAAAATGACTGACAGTTACCGTAAGTATAAACTATTGCTTGTTTAAATGCTACATAAGGACGTGTGCTTTTTGTAAGTTTCTATCAACTAAGGAATAATTATGTTGCTCTTCCTCCAGGCGCTCCCGGCCCACCATCGACACCAGAGGTTGATAACATATGCCGAAACTCTGTCACCATTTCTTGGAAGAGACCAATCATGGATGGAGGAAGTGACATCAGAGGATATTGTGTGGAAAGGAAGGAGAGGAAAGGAATGCGCTGGGTGAGAGCATCTAAGAGGACAGTCCCTGACCTGCGTTTCAAGGTGCAGGGTTTGAGTGAGGGAGTTGAGTACGAGTTCAGAGTGACTGCAGAGAACAAGGCTGGCTTTGGGGAACCCAGTGAGCCTTCTCACCCAGTTATGACCAAGGATATCGTATGTAAGTAAAACCTACATCAACACCATGTTATCATGACTCAAACTTTAACCCAATATGCCAAAATGGCAGCAATATTGATTTACGTATACTAAATTATACTAAATACATTTTTACTTCACAACAGATCCACCTGGTCCTCCATCCAACCCCAGAATCACAGACACCACAAGAACTACGGCCACATTCAGCTGGGGGCGACCTCACTATGATGGAGGTCTGAACGTGGATGGATACATTGTTGAGTACAAAAAGGATGGACACGATGACTGGGAAAAGGCGACACAGACGCTTCTTAGAATCACAGAATACGTTATCGGCAACCTCCAGAAGGGAGGAAAGTACCACTTCAGAGTCAGAGCTGTGAACACTGAGGGAGTCGGAGAACCTGCAGAAATTGAGAAGGTGATCGATCTAATAGATCAGGAGTCCCTACCAGACTTTGAGCTTGATGCTGAGCTGAGGAGAACCCTGGTAGTCAGGTGTCGCGCCTCCATACGCCTGTTTGTTCCAATCAAGGGACGTCCCGTACCTGATGTGACCTGGAGTAAAGATGACACCAACCTGAAGATGCGCGCTCACATTGACACAACAGAGTCCTTTACACTGCTCGTCATTCCTGACTGCACCAGATATGATGCTGGCAAATATAACCTCTGCCTGGAAAATGTTGCTGGAAAGAAGACTGGCTTTATAAACGTCAAGGTTCTGGACACACCTGGACCCCCAATCAACCTCAAACCCAGAGAGATCACCAAGGGAAGCATCACCTTACAATGGGAATTCCCAATCATCGATGGCGGATCGAAGATTCACAACTACATCATTGAGAAGAGAGAGGCTACCAAGAAAGCCTACACAGTCCTCAGCACTAAATGGCAGAAATGTTCCTTCAAGGTCCCTGATTTGGAAGAGGGTGCTTACTACTACTTCCGTGTGTCTGCTGAAAACGACCTTGGAGTGGGTGAGCCTGCTGAATCCCCCGAGCCCATCCGGGTGTCCGAGGCCCCCTCAGCTCCTGAGGATCTATATGTCACCGATGTTTCTTCAGACAGTGCTAGCCTGGCCTGGGCTAAACCCCTGCATGACGGTGGTACCTTGATCACAGGATACGTAATTGAAGCCCAGAAGAAGGACACAGACCAATGGGTCCACGTGGCTGCCATCAAGGCCCTGGACTACGTCGTCACAGATCTGACTGAGGGTGCAGAATATATCTTCCGCATTATGGCGGTTAATGCATCAGGCAGAAGCGATCCTCGTGAAAGCAGGCCAGCCATAATTAAAGAACAGACGAGTGCACCATCATTTGACCTGCGTGGCGTCTACCAGAAGACTGTGATCGCTAAGGCTGGGGACAGAGTCAAGGTGGAGATCCCAGTGCTTGGCAAACCCAGACCTGTTGTTTCCTGGAAGAAGGAAGACACATCCTTGAAGGAGACACAGAGGATCAACACAGAAACCACAACTACCTCCACGATACTCAATATTAATGAAATCAAGAGGACGGATGGAGGCCAGTATTCCATCACAGGAAAGAACCTCCTGGGCACTGTCACTGAAACCATCACAGTCCTTGTCCATGACATTCCTGGGCCTCCCACTGGACCCATCAAGATTGAAGAGGTATCATGTGATTATGTTCTCCTGTCCTGGGAGGGACCAGAGAACGATGGAGGCGTGCCCATCAACAACTACATTGTTGAGATGAGGGAGACTATCGGCACTTCCTGGATGGAGCTGGCCGCTACAGTTATTCGGACCACATTCAAAGCAGCCCGCCTGACAACAGGAGTACAGTATCAGTTCCGTGTCAAGGCCCAGAACAGATATGGTATTGGACCCTCCATTGTTTCTGAGTCGGTTGTTGCTGCATATCCATTCAATGTGCCGGGCCAACCGGGTACACCGTCTGTCACATCTTTCAACAAGGACTCGATGACTCTGAGCTGGAATGAGCCCTCCTCAAATGGAGGCAGCCCGATCCTTGGCTACCACGTAGAGCGAAAGGAGAAGAACAGCATTCTGTGGCAGAAGATCAGCAAGGCATTGGTTGTCGGAAATATCTTCAAATCTACAGGTCTTGTCGATGGTATCGCATATGAATACCGTGTCATTGCTGAAAACATGGCTGGCTTGAGCAAAGCTAGCAAGCCCTCGGAGACAACGTACGCTCTGGATCCCGTAGACCCCCCAGGCAGACCTGTGGCTCTGAACATCACCAGGCATGAAGTGACTGTTTCATGGACAAAACCAGAGGGAGACGGTGGATTCTCGATCACTGGATACCAAGTAGAAAGAAGAGAGCTCCCCAATGGACGCTGGCTTAAAGCTAACTTCAACAACATCCTGGAGACTACTTACACAGTCAGTGGTCTGACTGAAGAGACCACTTATGAGTTCCGTGTGTGTGCCAGAAACTCTGCAGGAGCCGTGAGCACCCCATCTCAGCCGTCAGAGGAGATCACATGCAGAGATGACATTGAGGAACCCAAGCTTGATGTTGACTCTTCCTACAGCAGCACAGTTGTGGTAATGGCAGGAGAGTTGTTCAAGCTGGAGGCCAATGTGACCGGTAGACCTATCCCCTCATTGGTATGGTCCAAAGATGGTAAAGAGCTTGAGGACACAGCTAAACTGGAAATCAAGTCCTCTGACTTCCACACAACTCTGGTGAGCAAGGACTCCTTGAGAAGAGATGGTGGAGCTTTTACTCTGACAGCAAGCAACCCAGGTGGCTTTGCCAAGTTTACATTCAATGTTAAGGTGCTTGACAGACCCGGACCGCCAGACTGTCTCACTGTGTCTGACATCGCTGCTGAAAAGTGTGTTCTCAACTGGCTTCATCCCCCACACGATGGAGGTGCTAAGATCGAGTACTTTATCATTCAGAGGCGCGAGACTAGTAGGCTCGCCTGGACCAATGTGGCTACAGACCTTGAAGCCAATAGATTCAAGGTTACAAAGCTTCTGAAGGGCAATGAGTACGTATTCAGGGTCATGGCCGTAAACAAGTATGGCGTTGGTGAGCCTGTGGAAACCCAAGCTATTATTTGTGTCAACCCTTATGTTGCTGCTGACCAACCCCAGCAGCCCGAGGTGACTACCATCACCAAGGACTCCATGGTGGTCTGCTGGGAGCGCCCCGAACATGATGGAGGTAGCAGCATCAACACCTACATTGTGGAGAGGAGAGATAAGACTGGCTTACGCTGGGTCAAATGCAACAAGAGGACAGTATCAGACCTTAGATTCAAGGTGTCCGGCCTTACACCAGGACATGAATACGAATTCAGAATTCTAGCTGAAAACAATGCAGGTTTGAGCAAACCTAGTCCTTCCAGTCCCTTCTACAAAGCCATCGACACCATTTTCCAGCCAGGACCCCCTGGCAACCCCAGAGTGCTGGACACCACCAAGTCCTCCATCACTGTTGCCTGGAACAAGCCTGTCTATGATGGTGGTTCAGAAATCACTGGCTACATTGTGGAGACTTGCCTTCCTGAGGAAGATGAATGGACTATCCACACTCCGAAGAGAGGATGGACTGCCACCTCCTTTACCATCACCAGCCTGAAAGAAAACCAGGAATATAAAATAAACATTTGTGCCACTAACTGTGAAGGTGTAGGAGAACCAGCCACCGTCCCTGGTACTCCCAAATCCGAGGACAGGCTGCTTCCTCCAGAGATTGAGCTTGGAGCAGAGCTTCGTAAGGTGGTCTGCATCAGGGCCTGCAGCACTCTCAGGTTGTTTGTCCCCATCAAGGGAAGACCAGCGCCTGAAGTTAAATGGTCCAGAGAGCATGGGGAATCCCTGGATAAGGCTAACATTGAAATTACTCCTTCCTTCACCACTCTCCAGGTGGAGACAGTGGACAGGTTTGATGGAGGTAAATATATGGTTACTGTTGAGAACGCCTCAGGAAGCAAGACAGCCTATGTCAACGTCAGAGTGTTTGATACTCCTGGAGCACCTCAGAATCTAGTGTTCAAAGAGGTCACCAGAGATTCAGTCTCCCTTGTGTGGGATGCTCCCCTTATTGATGGTGGCTCCAGAATTCGCAACTACATTGTTGAGAAAAGAGAGTCAAACAGGAAGGCCTACTCAACAGTCTGTGCAAGTTGTCACAAATCGAGCTGGAAGGTTGGAGATCTGGAAGAGGGAAAACTTTACTTCTTTAGAATTTTGGCTGAAAATGACTATGGCATCGGTCTCCCAGTAGAGACTATGGAACCAGTTAAAGCATCAGAGAAGCCTCTGCCACCAGGAAAGGTGTCCCTACTGGATGTCACAGGCAGAAGCGTCACTCTGTCTTGGGAGAAACCTGACCATGATGGAGGCAGCAGGATAACAGGTTACATTGTTGAGATGCAGGGTAAAGGCAGTGACAAGTGGATCCAAGTTATGGTCTCCAAGTCCAATGAGACAGTTGTGTCTGGTTTGACTCAAGGAGAGGAGTACATGTTCCGTATCTCGGCAACCAACGAGAAGGGAATAAGTGACCCTCGTGCCCTCAGTATGCCGGTTGTGGCTAAAGATCTTGTCATTTCTCCAACCTTCAAGCTGATTTTCACCACCTTCAGTGTAATGGCAGGTGATGATCTGAAGATAGATGTACCATATGCTGCTTGTCCAAAGGCTGCGGTTACTTGGCTCAAGGATGGCGTTGCTCTTAAGGAAACAACTAGAGTCAACGCTGAAGCTTCTGAGAGGAATCTTCGCATGATCATCAGGGAGGCCTGCAGAGAAGATGTAGGAACATACACCATTAAATTGAGCAACACCGCAGGAGAGGCTACTACAGACATAAGTGTTGTTGTTCTGGATAAGCCTGGTCCACCCACCGCTCCTATAAAACTGGATGAGGTCACTGCTGACAGTCTGGTCTTGTCCTGGAACCCACCAGAATATGACGGAGGCTGCTCCATTAACAACTACGTTGTTGAAAAGAGAGACACATCGACCACTAATTGGCAGATTGTTTCTGCTACAGTTGCACGAACCACCATTAAAGCAGCTCGTCTTAAGACTGGATCTGAGTACCAGTTTAGGATCGCGGCCGAGAATCGATATGGCAAGTCTTCAGCTCTGCTTTCAGAGACCATTGTTGCTCAGTATCCATTTGAGGTGCCCAGTAATCCACGGTCTGCGGTAGTCCATTCGGCCACCAAGGAAAATATGGTGATTGTATGGGAGAAACCTAGCAATGATGGTGGAAGCAAGATTTTGGGCTACCATGTGGAGCTCAAAGAGAGGAATAGCATCCTCTGGGCAAAACAAAACAAACAGATTATCCCAGAGACCAAGTTCAAGGCTGCTGGCCTCGAGGAGGGTATTGAATATGAGTTTAGAGTTTATGCTGAGAACATTGTTGGCCTTAGCAAGGCAAGCAAAGTGACTGAGATGCAAGTCGCCAGAGACCCATGTGACAGCCCAGGTAAACCCGAGGCTGTTATTGTCACCAGAAACCAGGTGACTCTGAAATGGACCAAGCCTGAGTATGATGGCGGCAGCAAGATCACTGGCTATGTGGTGGAGAAGAAGGAGGGAGCAGATGGCCGATGGATGAAGGCCAGCTTCGCCAATGTAATCGAGACTCAGTTTGTTATCACAGGCCTGGTTGAGGACCAGTTCTATGAGTTTCGGGTTATTGCCAGAAATGCAGCTGGTGTCCATAGCAAGCCTTCTGACAGCACTGGAAGTATAACTGCGAAGGACGAGGTGGATCCCCCCCAGATTGACCTGGATTCCAAGTACTCCCAGGCTGTAATGGTAAATGCTGGAGAGACATTCAAACTTGAGGCCGGATTCTCTGGTAAACCTGTTCCCTCTGTCCACTGGAAGAAAGGCAACCAAGAGATAGCTGAAGCAGCCCGCTTAGAGATTAAGAACACTGACTTTACAGCCTGTTTGATCGTCAAGGAGGCAATCCGTGTTGATGGTGGCCAATACACATTGCTGGTGAAGAATGTTGGAGGAGAGAAATCTGTGAACATAAATGTTAAGGTTCTAGATAGACCAGGCCCTCCAGCAGGCCCTATCTCCATCTATGGAGTCAGCAGTGAAAAGTGCTCCATTTCCTGGAAGTCCCCCCTGCAGGACGGTGGCAGCGATGTTTCCCATTACATCGTCGAGCGGAGAGAGACAAGCAGATTGGTCTGGACTGTTGTTGACCCTAAAGTTCAGACCATGAACCTCAAGATCACCAAGCTTCTTCCTGGTAATGAGTACATATTCAGAGTGATCCCAGTCAATAAATACGGAATCGGCGAGCCTCTGGAATCTGAGCCAATGATTGCCAGAAACCCATTTGTCACCCCTGACCCACCCACAGAGGTGGAAGTGTCTACCATAGCCAAAGACTCCATGGTGGTGACTTGGGAGAGGCCAACTAACGATGGTGGCAATGCCATCCAAGGTTACGTAGTTGAGAAACGTGACAAGGAAGGTGTGAGATGGACAAGATGTAACAAGCGCACCGTCTGCGAGCTTCGCTTCAGAGTCACAGGCCTTCTGGAAAACCGCAGCTATGAGTTCCGAGTTTCAGCTGAGAACGCTGCAGGCATCGGCACACCTAGTCCTGCAACAGTTTACTACAAAGCTCTAGATCCCATCTTTAAACCAGGTCCACCAAACAACCCCAAGGTGGTGGACTCATCCAGAACAACCGTCTCCCTGACATGGGGAAAACCCATCTATGATGGTGGCTGTGAGATTCAAGCCTATATTGTTGAGGCCTGTAATGGCGCTGATGACTGGTTTATGTGCACTCCTCCCACTGGAATCACCAACACCAAGTTCACAGTCACCAAGCTGCTTGAGAAACATGAGTACCAGTTCAGAGTGTGCGCCATCAACAAAGTTGGTATCGGAGAGCATGCCAATGCCCCTGGGAAAATCCTCCTGGAGCAAAAACTGGAGGCTCCAGACCTCGACCTGGACGCTGACATGAGAAAGATGATCAACATCAGGTCCGCCAACACCCTCAGGCTGTTTGTTCCTGTGAGGGGACGCCCTGCTCCCGAGGTGAAATGGGGCAAAGCAGAGGGGGAGATCAAGGAGACTGCCCAGATTGACAACACAGGCAGCTATGCTTCTCTTGTTATTGAGAATGTTGACAGATTTGACACCGGCAAGTACACACTCACGGCGGAGAATCCCAGTGGAGTAAAGTCTGTCTTTATTAGTGTAAGAGTCTTGGACTCACCAAGCCCTCCAAATAATTTCACAATTAAAGAAATCACCAAAAATTCTGTCACATTGACTTGGGAGCCGCCACTCTTGGATGGTGGTTCCAAAATCAAACACTACATTGTGGAGAAGCGGGAGAGTACCAGAAAAGTCTATTCGCCCATCACCACATGCAACAGGATGTCTTGGAAGGTTGAACCTCTTCCAGAGGGTGGAATTTTCTTCTTTAGGGTCTTGGCTGAGAATGAATATGGTATTGGCCTCCCTGCTAAAACCACAGAACCAGTGAAGATTTCAGAGAAGCCCCAGCCCCCAGGTAAAGTCAGTGTCGTTGATGTGACTCGAAAGAGTGTGACGCTGTCCTGGGAAAAACCTGAACATGATGGCGGCAGCAGGATAAGCTACTACGATGTGGAGTTGGCACCAAAGGATAGTGATGCATGGACTGTGTGTGCGAGTGTGAAGGCACTTGAGACCATGGTTACCAACCTGCACAAGGGTGAAGAGTATCAATTCAGAGTTACTGCTGTTAACGAAAAGGGAAGAAGTGATGCCAGACAACTGGGTCAAACAGTCATAGCCAAAGACCTTGTGATTGAGCCTTCTCTGAGGCCTGTGTTGAGTTCCTACAGTGTCCAGGTAGGCCATGATTTGAAGGTGGAGGTGCCAATGGCCGGCCATCCCAAGCCAACTATCACTTGGACTAAGGATGGAGCTGGCCTGAAACAGACCACAAGAGTAAATGTCACCGACTCTGCTCATCTCACCACCCTAACCATCAAGGACGCCACAAAAGAGGATGGAGGCATGTACAGCATTAACATTGCCAATGCATTGGGATCAAAGGATGCCACTATTGAGGTGATAACACTTGACAAGCCGGGTCCACCCACAGGCCCTGTCAAGTTAGAGGACATCAGTGCTGAGAGCATCACTCTCAGCTGGGAGCCACCAACGTACACCGGTGGCTGCCAGATCTCCAACTATGTTGTTGAGAAAAGGGATACAACCACCGTCAACTGGTTGGTGGTGTCTGCCACTGTTGCCAGAACAACACTCAAAGTGTCCAATCTGAAGACGGGTGCTGAGTACCAATTCCGAATCTATGCTGAGAACAGGTATGGAAAGAGTTATGCCATCGACTCAGAGCCAGTTCTGGCCCAATATCCTTTCCAAGAGCCTGGTCCACCAGGAACACCGTTCGTGTCTTCATACACAAGGGATTATATGGTGGTTGAGTGGCACAAACCTCCATCCGATGGAGGCAGTGCTATCCTGGGCTACCACATGGAGAGGAAAGAAAAGAACAGTATCCTCTGGACTAAAATCAACAAATCTCTCATCCAGGACTGCAGGTACAAATCTACGCCCTTGGAGGAGGGAATTGAGTATGAATACCGGATCTATGCTGAAAATATTGTTGGAATTGGACACTGCAGCAAAGTTTCGGAAGTGTGTGTGGCCCGTGATCCATGTGATCCTCCTGGCTGCCCAGTAGCTATTATTGTCACCAGACATTCAGTGAAGCTGAGGTGGAGCTCTCCACAGTATGACGGTGGAAGCCTTGTTACTGGGTATGTTGTGGAGAAACGTGACCTGCCTGAGGGACGCTGGATGAAGGCTAGTTTTGCAAACATAATTGACCATGAATTCACAGTCCTTGGTCTGACTGAGGACTGTAAATATGACTTTAGAATCATTGCAAGGAATGCAGCTGGAGCTGTTAGCAAGCCCTCTGAGAGTACAGGCTCCATCACCGCCAAGGACGAGGTGGAGACACCTAAATATGAAACCGATGCCATTTATAATCAGACTATTGTTGTCAATGCTGGGGAATGCTTCAGTTTGGAGGCCAGTGTAGAAGGAAAACCCATCCCCACTGCCCAGTGGTTCAAGGGAGATGTTGAGGTGGAGAACTCAGCCAGAGCTGAGATCAAGAACACAGACTTTAAGGCTCTGCTTCTTGTGAAGGAGGCCATTAGAGTGGATGGTGGTCAGTACACTCTGATCCTGTCCAACGTAGCTGGAACTAAGACCGTTCCATTCAGTGTGAAGGTTCTGGACAGGCCCGGCCCATCTGAGGGACCTCTCAAAGTTGGGAACGTCACAGAGGAGAAGTGCTCTCTGTCCTGGCTACCACCCAGGCATGATGGCGGAGCCAGCATCTCCCACTACATTATTCAGAAGAGGGAGACGAGTCGCCTGGCATGGACAGTTGTCTCCAGCGACTGTGGAGCTACTATGTTCAAAGTCACCAAACTGCTCAAGGGCAATGAGTACATCTTCAGAGTCATGGCTGTCAACAAATATGGTGTCGGTGAACCACTAGAGTCGACAGCCGTCATCATGAGGAATCCATTTGTTCCTCCTGGTGCACCCCAAGAGCTGGAGATCACCAATATCACCAGGGACTCCATGACCGTCTGTTGGAGCCGCCCTGATGCCACTGGAGGCAGTGACATTGCCGGCTATATCGTGGAAAAGAGAGACAGAGCCGGAGTGAGGTGGACTAAGTGTAACAAACGCAGAGTAACAGATTTGCGTTTCAGAGTGACTGGCCTAACAGAAGACCATGAGTATGAGTTCAGGTTGTCTGCCGAGAATGCTGCCGGAGTGGGTCAACCTAGCCCAGCTACTGAATACATCAAGGCCTGTGATCCTACATTTGAACCAGGCTGCCCTACTAATGTCCAGGTTCTTGACACCACCAAGAACACTATTAGTTTGGCCTGGCATAGGCCCATTTATGATGGTGGCTGTGAGATCCAAGGCTATTCTGTAGAAATAAGCAAGGCTGATGAGGAGGAATGGACCATCTGCACCCCTCCTTCTGGAGTCATTGCTACCAAGTTCACTATTACCAAACTTATTGAGCATCAGGAATACAAGGTTCGCATCTGTGCTATTAACAAGCTTGGGGTGGGTGAACCCGTGGACCTCCAAGGAGTTGTAAAACCCATGGATAAGATGAATCCTCCAGAGATGATTCTGGATTCAGAGCTCAGAAAGGGGGTCATTGTCCGTGCAGGGGGCTCCATGAGAATCCATGTCCCATTCAAGGGCCGTCCTATTCCAGAGATCAGCTGGGCTAAGGAGGAAGGAGACCTTCCAGTCAAGGTCCTGATTGAGAATGGTGCTGATTACACACAGCTCTCAGTAGATATCTGTGACAGGAATGATGCCGGAAAGTATATACTCAATCTGGAGAATACTGCAGGTACCAAGTCAGCCTTTGTCTCTGTCAAAGTACTGGACACTCCTGGATCTCCTCTGAACCTCATTGTTAAAGACATCAAGAGGGACTGTGTCACTCTAACGTGGGAGCCACCTCTTATTGATGGTGGTTCCAGAATCAAGAACTACTTGGTCGACAAGCGTGAATCAACTAGAAAGGCCTATTCTAATGTTGACAACAAATGTACGAAGACAAGCTACCGCATCACCGGCCTCACTGAAGGTGCTATTTACTACTTTAGAGTCATGGCTGAGAATGAGTTTGGCGTAGGAGTGCCCATCGAAACGCAAGACTCAGTAAAAACTTCTGAACCCCCACTGTCTGTGGGCAAGATCACTCTGACTGAAGTGGCAAAGACCAGCGCCTCTCTCTCCTGGGAGAAACCTGACCACGATGGAGGCAGCAGAATCATTGGATATTACATTGAGATGCAGTCCCAGGGCTCAGAGGAGTGGGTAGTGGC
Source organism: Brosme brosme (assembly GCA_900302425.1). Classification (NCBI taxonomy): domain Eukaryota; kingdom Metazoa; phylum Chordata; class Actinopteri; order Gadiformes; family Lotidae; genus Brosme; species Brosme brosme. The sequence continues at coordinate 12,766 of OMKX01000297.1, forward strand.
CACGACAACGAAGACTTGTGATGGCACTGTCACAGGCCTCAGTACTGGGAAGGAATACCTCTTCAGAGTTTCGGCCTTCAATGAGAAGGGCAAGAGTGATCCCCGAGCTCTAGCTGCACCAGTTACAGCTAACGATTTGACCATTCAGCCCAGCTTCAGGATGGCCTTCAACACATTCAGTGTTCAGACTGGAGAGGATCTGAAGATTGAAATTCCAGTGCTTGGACGACCTGTACCTAAAGTTGAGTGGAAGAAGGATGGACAGGCCATCAAGGAGACAACAAGACTGAATGTGTTTAGTACAACATCATCTACTACTCTGCATATAAAGGATGCAAGCAAGGAGGACTCTGGTAAATACACTCTGACAGCTACCAGTAGTGCTGGAACAGTGACAGAGGAGATTACAGTTGTGATTCTGGATAAGCCTGGCCCACCCACAGGACCTTTGAAGATCGAAGAGGTTAGCTCTAACTATGTCAATCTCTCCTGGGAGCGACCACAATACACTGGAGGCTGCCAGATCAACAACTACATTGTGGAAAAGAGAGACACCACCACTACAACATGGCAGATTGTGTCGGCTACTATCGCTAGAACCACAATCAAAGTCAGCAACCTCAGGACTGGCACTGAATACCAGTTCAGAGTTTCTGCTGAGAACCGATATGGAAAGAGTTCCTCCATCCTGTCAGCTGCTGTGGTTGCTCAGTATCCATTCAGTGAACCAGCTGCTCCAGGTTCACCATTCATCTCTGCTGCAACCAAGGACAACATGGTGGTTGAATGGAAGCCTTCCTCAAACAACGGAGGAAGCCCTGTCATTGGCTTTCACCTGGAGAGGAAGGAAAAAAACAGCCTGTTATGGACCAGACTCAACAAGCTCCTCATCCCTGATGCCCGTTACAAGACCACAGAGCTGGAAGAAGGTATTGAGTATGAATTCAGAGTCTATGCTGAGAATGTTGCTGGGCTCAGCCCCGCTAGCAAGGTCTCTCAGAGCACAGTAGCCAGAGATCCCTGCGACCCACCGGGCCCCCCAGAGGCTATCGTTATCGCCAGGAACCATGTGACCCTCCAGTGGACCAGGCCCCAGTATGACGGAGGCAGCATTATCACTGGCTACCTAGTGGAGAGAAAGAAGCTGCCAGACCCACGTTGGATGAAGGCTAGCTTTACCAACATCTTAGAAACTCAGTTCACATATCCCAACATGACTGAGGACTGTGTCTATGAGTTCAGAGTCATTGCCAGGAATGCAGCCGGTATCTTGAGTGCTCCCTCTCAGAGCACAGGGGAAATCACTGCAAAGGATGAGATTGAAGCTCCGGATGCCACCATGGATTCCAAATTCAAGGATCTTACCGTTGTTCGTGCCGGGGAGACATTCGTGATCAATGCCGACTACACTGGCAAACCCCTGCCTGATATCATCTGGCTCAAGGATGGAAAGGAAATTGACAATATGACACCCAGAATGGAGGTCACGAGCACTCTCACACGCACTGTCCTGACTGTAAAGGAATGCATTCGAGTGGACGGTGGCCATTTTGTCCTCAAACTCAGCAATGTGGGAGGAGTCAAAATGGTTCCGGTCAACGTGAAGGTTCTAGATAGACCAGGTCCTCCTGATGGACCTCTGGAGGTTAAAGGAGTCACGGCTGAGAAGTGCTACCTCCACTGGAGCCACCCCACACACGATGGCGGAGCCAGCATCTCCCACTACGTCATCGAGAAGAGGGAAACCAGCCGCTTATCCTGGACCACAGTGGAGCCCAAGATCCAGGCAGTTAGCTACAAGATCACTAAACTACTGCCTGGTAATGAGTACATATTCAGAGTTACTGCTGTGAATAAGTTTGGTGTTGGTGAGCCTTTGGAATCGGAGCCTGTGATTGCTCGTAATCCCTTCACTATTCCCAGCGCTCCGTCCGAACTTGAGGCCAGTGCCATTACTAGGGACTCAATTGTGCTGACCTGGGAAAGGCCAGAAGATAACGGGGGAGCAGAGATTGATGGATATATCTTAGAGAAACGTGACAAAGAGGGCATCAGATGGACCAAGTGCAACAAGAAAAGGTTGAATGACATCAGGTTCAGATGCGCAGGCCTCAATGAGGGACACTCCTATGAGTTTAGAGTCTCTGCTGAAAATGCTGCTGGTGTAGGCAAGCCTAGCGATCCCACTGATTATATCAAGGCCTGCGATGCCACATACCCACCAGGTCCTCCCAACAATGCTAAGGTCACTGATCACTCCAGCACCACAGTCTCTTTGTCCTGGTCCCGGCCCATCTATGATGGTGGAGCACCTATCAAGGGATATGTTGTGGAGATGAAGGAGGCAGCAGATGATGAATGGATCGTATGCACACCACCCACCGGAGTCCAACCTACTCACTACACAGTCAAGAGACTGAAGGAAAATGCAGAGTACAACTTCCGTGTCTGTGCTTTGAACATCGAAGGAGTGGGAGAGCATGTGGACGTGCCTGGGTCTGTGGTTGCCGCTGAGAAACTTGAGGCTCCTGAGATAGAACTGGATGCTGACCTGAGGAAGATGGTGAATGTCCGCGCCAGCGCTACACTGCGTCTGTTTGTCCCCATCAAAGGAAAGCCTGAGCCTGAGGTGAAATGGTCTAAGGCTGAAGGAACGCTAACTGAGCGTGCTCAGATTGAAGTCACCAGCTCCTACACAATGCTGCTTATTGACAATGTGGACCGATTTGATACTGGCAAATATGTGCTGACCCTGGAAAACCTCAGTGGCTCCAAATCGGCATTCGTTAATGTCAGAGTTCTGGACTCCCCAAGCACTCCTGTGAACCTGGAGGTGAGGGATGTCAAGAGAGACTCGGTCTCCCTCTCCTGGGAATCTCCTCTCATCGACGGTGGGGCCAAGATCTCCCACTACATTGTGGAGAAGAGAGAGCAGAAGAGAATGGCATTCACCAGTGTAAGCAACAACTGTGTGAGGAACTCATACATTGTTTCTGACCTTCAAGTGGGAGGCCTGTACTATTTCCGTGTGCTGGCTGTCAACGAACTGGGCGTGGGGCTGCCTGCCTCCACAGAAGCTGTGAAGATCTCTGAAATACCACTGCCTCCTGGAAAGATCACAGTGGTTGATGTGACACGTCACACCGTCAGTCTGTCCTGGGAGAAGCCTGACCATGATGGAGGCAGCAAGATCTCCCACTACATTGTGGAGATGCAGCCTAAGGGAGATGATAAATGGACTGTGTGTTGTGAGATCAAAGCACTGGAAGCCACTATTAATGGACTTACAACTGGAGAAGAATACTCCTTCAGGGTTACTGCCGTGAATGACAAGGGCAAAAGTGATGCCAAGCCACTTGCAAGCCCTGTTTTGGTGAAGGATATCACTATTGAGCCCATCATCAACCTGATGTTCAACACCTACAGTGTCAGGTCTGGAGATGACCTGAAGATTGATGTGCCATTCAGAGGCAGACCTGATCCTGAGGTCTCCTGGAAGAAGGATGGACAGGTACTAAAGCAGACCACCAGGGTCAATGTTCTCACATCCAAAACTTTGTCTAAGATTGTGATCAAGGACGCAACTAAGGAGGATGTCGGAAAGTATGAGATTGTCCTGACAAACTCCATCGGTACCAAATCAGCTGAAATTTCTGTTATAATCCTTGACAAACCAGGTCCACCTAGCAACATAAAGGTTGATGAGGTGAGTGCAGACTTTGTCTGTCTGTCCTGGGATCCCCCAAGCCATGACGGTGGCTGCCAGATAAACAACTATGTGGTGGAAAAGAGAGACACCACCACAACTACATGGCAGATTGTCTCTGCCACAGTGGCCAGAACATCTATCAAAGTCAGCCGTCTCAACCAGGGCACTGAGTACCAGTTCCGCATTGCAGCAGAGAATCGCTATGGCAAGAGCCAAGCCATCGACTCTGCTCCCATTGTTGCTCAGTATCCCTTCGAGCTCCCCGGCCCACCTACCAATATCCATGTTGCCCAAGCCACCAAGTCTGGCATGCTGGTGTTGTGGGGCAGACCTGCCAGTGATGGTGGAAGCCCTGTGATTGGATATCACGTTGAATGTAAAGATCAGAGCAGCATCCTCTGGACGAAGGCCAACAGAGGCCTGCTTGCAGAGAACCAGTTTAAGATGTCAGGAATCGAAGAGGGTCTTCTGTATCAGTTCAGAGTCTATGCTGAGAATATTGCCGGCATTGGTCCATGCACTAAAGCAAGTGAGCCTGTCGCTGCCAGGGACCCATGTGATCCCCCACGCAACCTCCAGGTTACCAACATAACCAGAACCTCTGTCTCCCTCTTCTGGGAAAGACCTGACTACGATGGTGGAGCCAAGGTTGTTGGCTACATTGTGGAGCGAAGAGAGCTTCCTGATGGGCGCTGGCTGAAGTGCAACTTCGCCAATCTGCTGGACACCTACTTTGATGTCACAGGTCTCACAGAAGATTTGCAGTATGACTTCCGTGTCATCGCTAAGAATTCGGCTGAGCTGTTGAGCGCTCCCTCTGAGGGAACAGGGCCTATCACTGTCAAGGATGATGTAGATCCACCCACTATTATCTTAGAAGAGAAGTTGCGACAGTTGGTTGTTGTTAAGGCAGGAGAGATAATCAAGATTGATGCTGACATCACAGGCCGTCCCCTCCCTGTTGTCTCCTGGTCCAAGGATGGAAAGGAGATTGAAGCCAAAGCTAGGTATGAAATAACCTCCACCAACTTCAAAACCACCCTCATAGTGAGAGACATTATCAGGAGAGACTCTGGCCAGTACGTTCTGACCCTGCAGAACGTTGCAGGAACCAGGGCGGTGGCTATCAACTGTAAGGTCCTGGACAGACCTGGGCCCTCCTCTGGACCACTGGCGGTGTCTGGCTTGAATGCTGAAAAATGCAACCTGGCCTGGGGGCCTCCACAAGAAAACGGAGGCGCTGAGATCATGCACTATATCGTGGAGAAAAGGGAAACTAGCCGCCTGGCTTGGACTCTGGTCTACGGCGACATGAAGGCCACTACGTGCAAAGTGACGAAGCTGCTCAAAGGAAACGAGTACATCTTCAGAGTCAGAGGTGTCAACAAGTATGGAGATGGTGAGGCCCTGGAGAGTGAGCCTACCAAGGCTATGGATCCCTTCACCATCCCGTCTGCTCCAACTAACGTTGAGGTCACCGCCATCACCAGCGAAGCCATGACTATCTGCTGGGAGAGGCCGGCCTCTGATGGCGGCAACAGCATCTCTGGTTACGTCATCGAAAAACGGGAGAAGACTGGTCTTCGTTGGTGTCGCGTGAACAAGAAGCCTGTCTATGACCTGAGAGTGAAGGCCTCCCGTCTGCGTGATGGCTGTGAATATGAGTACAGAGTTTTTGCAGAGAATGCTGCTGGTCTCAGTGCTTCCAGTACCCCCTGCCCACTCACCAAGGCTGAAGATACACAGTTCCTGCCGTCACCCCCAGCGAAGCCCAAAATCATTGACTCTTCCAAGACCACTGTTACCCTGTCCTGGAACAAACCACTGTTTGATGGCGGAGCACCTGTGACTGGCTACAGGGTAGAATACAGGAATACATTTGATGATGAATGGATTATTGGCGTTCAGAGCACTAAAAACACAGAGTTCACAGTGGTGGGGCTCACTGCTGGGACTGAATATGTGTTTGTTGTCAAGTCTATCAACAAGGTCGGAGTCAGTGAGCCTAGCCCTGAGTCAGACACACAGGTAGCCAAAGAGAGAGAGGAAGAGCCAGTCTTTGACATCAGCAATGAGATGAGAAAGACTCTGATTGTAAAGGATGGGAGCTCCTTTACAATGAAAGTGCCCTTCAGAGGCAGGCCTGTTCCCAATGTGACGTGGACCAAGGCAGATGTTGACTTGAGGGTCCGTGCAGTCATCGACACTACAGACACCTATACCTCCATCACCCTGGAGAAGGCAACCCGCGAAGACTCTGGCAAGTACGCCATCACCTTGTCTAACGTGGTAGGAACATCCACTCTGACACTTCACGTCAGAGTCCTTGACTCCCCTGGACCTGCTACTAACGTGGAGGTCAAGGATGTGACCAGGACCTCTGCTACGGTGACCTGGGATACTCCGGAGAATGAGGGAGGTGGACCAGTGAAGAACTACCTTGTGGATTTCCGAGAAGCCAGTAAGAAGGGCTGGACCAGACTGACCGACACCTGCCACAGACTCACCTACAAGGTCTCAGACCTCCAGGAGGGAATGGTGTATTACTTCAGAGTTACAGGGGAGAACGAGTATGGTGTTGGTGTCTCTGCAGCAACCAAGGAGGGAATCAAGATTACAGGTACTAAATAATAACATTTACAAAGCAATGTACTAATTACAAATTGTGGCTAGATGGCTAGAATGTTAAAGCTGTAGATCAAGCCTGAGCTTGTTCTTTGTCAAAGCAATTTGTGTAATTAAAACAAATGATTTCTATCTCCAGAAAAACCGAGCCCACCACCAAAGCTGGGTGTGACTGATGTGTCCAAGGAAAGCGTGTCTCTGATCTGGGCTAAACCAGATCACGACGGAGGCAGCAGGGTTACCAGCTACCTCGTGGAAACTCTGGAGAAGGGCCAGGAGAAATGGGTCAAATGTGGTGTGACCAAGTTCATCCATTTCACTGTGTCTGGTCTGAGAGAGAATGCGGAGTACTTCTTCAGAGTCAGAGCTGAGAACCATGCTGGCTTCAGCGATACCAAAGACATGATAATACCTGTGATGGTCAAGGACCAATTTGGTAGGTCTAAATTCAACTGTTTTCTTACAGTCTAGCCAGATCAACACTCACAACTCATTGCGATGATGTGTAGTTTTAAGACTTAAAGTACACTTTACACTGATTATTACTAATTTTGCTGATTTATTTCCTCACTAGAATCTCCTGAGCTCAATATGAACGACTTCCCACACAACACGATGTACGTCCATGCTAGGTCTACCCTAAAGTGTGAGATACCACTTACCGGCAGACCACTTCCAAAGGTCAGCCTATCCAAGAACAACGTAATCCTCAAGTCCACCATGAGGTTCAACTCTGAGGTCACCCCTGACAGCATCAAGATCACCCTGAGGGAGAGTATAGCCGGAGACTCTGGACGCTATGACATCACAGCCTCAAACTCCAGTGGAACTACAAAGACTTTCTTGAACATTGTAGTTCTGGACCGCCCCAGTGCTCCAATTGGACCAGTGGAGGTCTCAGATGTCACAGAGGACAGTGTGGGCCTGCAGTGGTCTCCCCCAGCCTATGATGGCGGCAGCCCTATTACCAACTACGTCATCCTGAAGAGAGAAACAACAGCTGCCAATTGGAGAGAGGTCTCCTCTGCAGTGGCCCGCTGCACAATGAAGATCATGAAGCTAACCACCGGTCTGGAGTATCAATTCAGAATCAGAGCTGAGAACAAATATGGAATCAGCGAGCACCTGGACTCACAGCCCGTCTCTGTCAGCCTTCCCTACAGTAAGCTTTAGTTTCCTTTCCTGGTGGCTATACTCTATATCACAATGTCTTTCTCTTCCACTTTGATTTATGTATTTTATAATTTGCTCCACTTTCCTACAGCCTTCCCGGAGGCTCCATCCACTCCAGAAATCACTGGGGTCACTAGAGAGACCATCACTGTGGCCTGGAAGGAGCCCAAGTCTGATGGTGGCAGCCATGTGTTTGGTTACCACCTCCAGATGAAGGACAGGAATAGCATTCTGTGGCAGAAGGTCAACAAGACAGTAATTCGTGCAACACACTGCAAGGTTACCAACATCAATGCAGGGCTCATCTATGAGTTCAAGGTCGCCGCAGAGAACGCCGCAGGAGTCGGCCCAATCAGCAAGGTCTCTGATGCCGTGCTGGCCATTGACGCATGTGGTGAGTGCTGGTCTTCTCAAGATATTCTGGTGCTTAGTCTATCCCAACATACAAGATAAGGGTATACTCTGTTGTGTTTAATCATGGTCACCCATCTGTTTCTCCAGAGCCTCCCATCAACTTACGCATCAGTGACATCACCAAACACTCCATCAGCCTGGCCTGGAAGAAGCCCAACTATGACGGTGGCTCCAAGATCACTGGTTACATGGTAGAGAAGAGAGAGGACTCCAACAAACGATGGACCAAGGCCAACCTGACTAACATCACAGACACACGCTACACTATAACTGGTTTGACCCAGGACCAGACCTATGAGTTCAAAGTGATGGCCAAGAACGCAGTGGGCTCCATCAGTAATCCGTCCTCCATTGCTGGACCCGTCGCCTGTGTGGACACCTATGGTTGGTTGAACTGTGGAAAGACAAAATGTTTAGCTTTTTTTACAATACCTCATCCCCATATATATATATTTATATAT
>OMKX01000297.1:21167-49239 GCA_900302425.1 Brosme brosme
ATATATAATCTGTTTATATGTATATAGATAATGTATAAATATATATATTATTTATATATATGTTTAATTATTATATATTAGCATATATTATATTATAATAAATTATTATATTTACTCACAGAGCACACGGTGGTAAAATTCTTCCACATGATATTCCAGGTGCTCCAGAGATTGAAGTGTCACAAGAGTACCTGAACGAGGTGAAATACATGGCAGAATCTGCTGTGGAGCTCAAGTTCAACATCACTGCTAAGCCCACTCCCACTATAGAGTGGTCCAAGGATGGCAAAGAGCTGAAGCCTAGTGCCCAGCTCTCCTTCAAGCACACTGCTGAGTCCACCAGTCTGTTCCTGAGAGACACCACTCGTCTTAACTCTGGTACCTACGAAGTCAAGGTCAAGAACTCGCTTGGGTCAGCCTTTGCCACTGTTAGGCTGCTTATTCAAGGTATTGAAACATTATAATTATGTTCATCTTGATCATCTTAATAATACTTCAATGTGCAAATGATCTGTTAATGAATTAGTCAAATAATTTGAGTATTGGACTGGATTAAATGATTTTAAATAGTTTTGTGAGTAATGAATCTATCCATCCATTTAGAGTCAATAGAAGGGAGCAGGATGATAGCTTTGTGTTTGTGTTCCTCCAGACAAGCCTGGTCCTCCTGCTGGAGAGATCCAGTTGAAGAAGGTGACGGCCGACAACATCACCATCATGTGGGCCCCACCCGCTGACGAGGGCGGGGCCATGGTGACCCACTACATCGTGGAGAAGCGGGAGACCAGCAGGATCATGTGGTCCATCATCTCAGAGAAGCTGGTGGACTGCATCGTGAACGTGCCCAGACTCATCAAGGATAACGAGTACATCTTCAGGGTCAGAGGAGTCAACAAGTATGGAGTTGGAGATCCGCTTGAGTCTGAACCGGTCATCGCCAAGAACGCTTTTGGTACGTTGTGAAAAATACAGCCCATCATGCACATGCGATGGCCCATCATTGTTGTGGTTTATATTGTATGCCTTTAACCAAACATATTACGTTCTTTAGTTGCTCCCAGTGAGCCATCCAAGCCTAAGGTGACGATGATTACCAAATCCACCATGACCGTTATTTGGGAGAGGCCAGCAATTGATGGAGGCAGCGACATCGACGGCTACTATCTGGAGAAGAGAGAGAAGAAGAGCCTGCAGTGGTTCAAGGTCAGTATCGAACATTTTGTCCCATGCCCTGTTGAGACCCATCAGACCCACTCCCACTAACGTGTGTTTGTTCCCAGGTGGTGAAGGGCACCATCAGAGACACCAGGCAGAAGGTGGGCGGCCTGGTGGAGAACCATGAGTACCAGTACAGAGTGTGTGCTGTCAACAAGGCTGGGGCAGGAAAGTACTCGGAGGACTCCGAGCTCTACAAGGCCTACGACCCTATCGGTTTGTCCAACACAGCTCTGCCAGCACCACAACCCTGACCCTACACCTTTAATTGTAGGTATTTTATGTATTCCAAAGCCATCATAACGTCATTGTTCTGTCATTCAGATCTCCCTGGGGAGCCGTCCAAACTGAGGGTGGTAGACTCCACTAAGACCTCCATCACTCTGGGCTGGGAGAAGCCTGTGTACGATGGAGGCAGTGAGATTACACACTTTGTTGTGGACCAGATGAACACTGAAGAAAGAGAATGGGCGACCATCAGCTCCAAGGGAGAGGTCAGGACCTGTGAATATGTGGCGTCCCACCTCAAACCTGGAACATACTACTTCTTCCGCGTCTCTGCCGTTAACTGCAAAGGCAAAGGAGAAGACATCAAGATGTACTCACCTATACAGGCCAAAGATATCCTGGGTTGGTATTTATGCACATCTTTAAGGCTTGTATATAGGACGGCCAGGCATATGATAGCTCAGGAAAAGATAATTATATTTAATATTTCATGTTTGATTTACAATAATTTAGGGTTGCGTCGACTCAAGATTTTGCATTGTCTAATCTGATTTGTCAGGGCAGACCCATCGGTCGACAAATGTGACAGCTGCTGTTCACACAGTTTGTGCTGACGATTTTTCGGATCATCTTTAATAGTTTTGAAATGTAGCAAAACTTTAAAAGTTTATTTTCTGACATTGGTTATCTGTTGGAGTACTTCGAAAAGATAATTATTGGAAATTGCAACTGCCATTACACAAAGGAGTTACCAAACAAACAAAAATTATATTTAATGAAAAGCAAAACATAACAGAGATAATTGCACACAGAAGACTTAGTCAGATGCTCACCCCAACATTAACATTTTTATACCACTTATAGGCTTTTCTGTCTAGAAGCCAAGCAATGCTGTGGTATCCCACTCTTAGCACCCCATCCTCCCAATGGAATGTCCTGCTGTTATGCACACACCACGATTTGACTATTAAAGACAACGTTGAATAAATATCTTTCTATAGAAGATTCAAAGCATCGAAGATTCGTAGTCACCCCTAAAATAATATACATTGTTTTATTGACTTTGGGATGTCTTTGTGCCGTACAGAGGAGGCTGACATGGATCTGGATGTTCCCATGGCAACCCACTACATTGCAAAGGCGGGCCGTGACGTGGAGGTGTTCATCCCCCTGAAGGGACGCCCATCCCCTAATGTCACCTGGCGCCGTGATGACCGCAACATAGCTGGTGATAACCGCTACACCATCAACAGCTCTGAACGTGCGACCACTCTCCTCATCCCCAAGGTGACGCGTGACGACTGTGGAAAGTACCTGCTGGAGATTGAAAACGGTGTTGGAGAACCCAAGATCATCTCCATCTCCCTCAAGGTCCTGGATAGTCCGTCTACTTGCCAGAAACTGATCATCAAGAATGTGACAAGAGGAAGACTGAGCCTCAGCTGGGAGGCTCCTCTGATTGACGGAGGCTCTCCCGTTACCAATTACATCGTTGAGAAAAAGGCATCCACAATGAAGGCCTACCAGTTGGTGTCTGCAGAGTGTGCCAACACCTCCTACAAGGTGACGGATCTGGAGGAGGATCTGGCCTATTTCTTCAGAGTATCAGCTGAAAACGAACATGGCATTGGGGACACCTGTGAGACATCTGAGCCCGTTAGAGCTACAGAGACCCCCGGCGCTGTCAAAGACCTGGTCATGCTGGATTCCACTAAGGCCTCTGTCACTCTGCAGTGGACCAGGCCTGACCACGACGGAGGCAGCCACATCTCGGACTACATCATTGAGAAAAGAACCAAGGAGGACCCCAACTGGAGTCTTGGTGCAACCTGCAAGCGCTGCAGCTGTGAGGTGACAGGACTAAAGGAGAATACCATCGTGGACTTCAGGGTATTTGCCAAGAATGAGAAGGGCAACAGTGATTTCTCCCAGATTAGCTCCATCACGGTCATGGACTTCATAATCCCACCAGAAGCAAACCTTATTGACTATCCCAACGGAGACCTGGCGGTTCGTATCGGACAGAACATCCACATTGAGCTGCCCTTCAAGGGTAAACCAAGTCCTATTATCAGCTGGATGAAGGACAACGTACCTCTGAAGGAGAGTGAGAACGTTCGCTTTAGGACCACAGACAACAAGACCTCTGTTACAGTCAGAGGAGCCAAAAAGGAGCATGCTGGCCAGTATACACTGGTGCTGGACAACAGAGCGGTGAAGAACTACTTTGACATTAATGTCATCACTCTGGGAGCCCCCTCTGTGCCTGTTGGTCCCATCCGTTTTGATGAGATCAAAGCCCAGAGCATCATCATCTCCTGGGAAGAACCAAAGGAGAACGGGGGTGGTGAGATCACCTGCTACAGTGTAGAAAAGCGTGAGACCTCCCATGCCAACTGGAAGATGGTATGCTCCAGTGTGGTCAGGACAAGCTTCAAGATCCCCAACCTGGTGAAGGGAACAGAGTACCAGCTCAGAGTACGTGCTGAGAATAAGTATGGCGTCAGCGAGTCACTGAACTCCTCAAATGTCATTGCCCAACACCAGTACAAACCCGCGGGCGCTCCAGGCAAGCCTGTGGCCTACAATGTCACCAGTGATGGTATGACCATCCAATGGGAGGCCCCTGGCTTTGACGGAGGCTCTCCCATCATGGGCTACCATGTTGAGAAGAAGGACAGGAACAGTCTTCTGTGGCAGAAGGTCAACTCTAGCATCATCTCCAACAGAGAATACAGAATCATTGGCCTGATTGAAGGTCTGGAGTACTCTTTCAGAGTCTATGCTGAGAATAACGCTGGCCTCAGCCCTGTTAGTGAACAGAGCAAGCACCGCCTAGCAATCTCTCCTGTTGGTGAGTCAACTCATTGCATTTAAAACACCAAACTAACTCCAATATATGACATGATATAAATCATTTGGATGATCAATGAAATGCAATAAAAACTCCTTGTTCGCATCTTTTAGATCCACCTGGAACCCCTAACTGCATCGATGTGACCAGAGACTCAGTGACACTGCAGTGGGATGTTCCCAAGAGGGACGGAGGCAGTAAGATCGTGGGCTACAGCGTAGAGAGACGCCAAGGCAGGGCCAAGTGGCTGCGCTGCAACTTCACCGACGTCAGCGAGACGCAGTTCACCGTCACCAGCCTGTCTGCTGGAGATCGCTTTGAGTTCAGAGTGATTGCACGCAACGCTGTGGGCACCGTGAGCCCTCCTTCCAACTCCTCTGGATACATCATGACCAAGGACGAGAGCAGTATGTATATTATTCTGATTAGATACACACATACACACACACACATAAGCTGATGGGCACATATATAATATAAGTATCTATATAAATAACTCTTATATAATCTTATCCTAATCAGCCTTAGTCAGAGGAATCACAATAGTTGACTGCTTTTATGTTCTATATGTTGATGGTAAACATGCTGCTGACCTGTTATCTGCGTCTCCAGTCTCTCCAGAGATTGAGTGGTCTGCTGACCAGGCTTCAACCCTGAGAGCCGGAGAGAATGTCAAACTGAGCTGCAGCATCACCGGAAGGCCCGTTCCCCAGGTGACCTGGTTCAAAGACGGCAAGGAGATCGACAAGAGAACCATGATTGACATGGAGATCGCCACCAACATTGGCTCCAGCAGTCTCTTTGTTCGTGACGCAGACAGGAACCACCGTGGCATCTACACGGTGGAGGCCAAGAACAGCTCAGGCACCAAGAGAGCTGACGTGAATGTCAGGGTTCAAGGTTGGTGAACCCTATTCTTACTGTTGGTAAACCCGGTTGGTACTGGTGGTGAACCCTGTTGGTACTTTTAGAAAACCTGCCTAGTACTGTTGATCAAATCTGTTGGTAGTCTTGGTAAACCAGGTTTGTAGTGTTGGTAAACCCGGTTGGTAGTGTTGGTGAACCCAGTCGGTCCTAGTGATTATTGTTTCATTTTTGATGGTGAGGTTGTGGCCAAGGCTAACACACGCTAGAGGATTACTGTTTAAAAATCTCCATGAATAACATAAAGCTCAATGAATGAACATCTTTGCATGAGATGAGTAAAGGTTGCTGTATTGTGTCCACTAATATTCATTGTAATATTCATTGGTACCTCCAGACACCCCAGGGCCCGTAGATGGACCTATTCGCTTCACTGGCATCACAGCTGAGAAGTGCACGGTGTGGTGGAACCCGCCGGAGAACGACGGCTGTGCTGGCATCACTCACTACGTGGTAGAGAAGAGGGAGACGTCCAGGATCTCCTGGGCCACCGTCACCTCCAAGTGTGAGGCCTGTTCCTTCAATGCCTCCAACTTCATCAAGGGCAACGAGTACCAGTTCAGAATCTCTGCTGTCAACAAGTATGGCGTTGGCAAACCACTGGACTCTAATCCAATCGTGGCTCAAATGCAATATAGTAAGTACACTCTTTGTAAGCCTAAACACTTTTCTAATAATAATATTGATTTAAAGTGGTGTGTAACCCCCGACGCTCCACTCTCCAGCCGTGCCTGAAGCTCCAGGTACCCCAGATTCCACCCATGTTACTGGAGACAGCATCACCTTGTGCTGGACCAGGCCCAGGAGTGATGGAGGAAATGAGATCAAACACTACATCCTGGAGAGGAGGGAGAAAAAGAGTCTGCGCTGGCTGAAGGTTTCCTCCAAGAGGCCCATCACAGAGCTCCGACACAGAGTCACAAACCTGACCCAGGGCAACGAGTACGAGTTCCGTGTCATGGCTGAGAACGGAGCTGGGGTCGGCCCCAGCAGCAGCACCTCCAGGCTCTTCAAATGCAGAGAGCCGACCAGTGCTCCTAGCGCTCCAACTCTGGTCAAGGTAGGCTCACTGCCAATGCATTAACAATGACGAGTTAAACCTTGAAAATGTTTTTAACCCAAAACTCAAAGCAATACAAAATGAACAATGAAATGTGAATTGTGACAAATATAACTTTTGACCTCCTCTTTGGTAGGTGGTGGACTCCACCAAGTCCTCTGTCTCCCTTGAATGGACAAAGCCAGTATTTGACGGTGGCTTGGAGATCATTGGCTACAACATTGACATGTGTAAGGCCAGTCTGGAGGAGTGGCACAGAGTCAACAACCAGATCTGCATCAACACCAGGTACACCACCAAGGGCTTGGTGGCTGGCGAACTCTACAAGTTCAGAGTCAGTGCTGTCAACGGATCAGGACAGGGAGAGTCTGGGATCTCCAATGCTGTTCAGGCCCTGGACCGACTCACTCCTCCTGAGATCGACATTGATGCAAGCTTCAAGCAGACACACATTGTGAAGAATGGTCACTCTGTCACCCTCCACATTCCTTTCCGGGGCAAACCCACTCCTTTGGCTACCTGGACTAAGGCGGGCGGAGAACTTCCTATTATGGCAGATGTCAACACTACAGAGTCTTTCTCCACGCTGACCATTGAAAGTTGTACCCGCTACGAAGCTGGCAAGTACACCCTGTCGCTGGAGAACAACGGTGGCCGCAAGTCAATCACCTTCACTGTCAAGGTGCTGGACACCCCTGGGCCTCCAGGAGCTATCACTTTCAAAGATGTCACCCGTGGAGCACTGACTATGATGTGGGATGCCCCCGCCAATGACGGAGGAGCTCGTGTCCATCACTACAAGGTGGAGAAGCGTGAAGCCAGCCGTCTTGCTTGGCAGGAGGTTAGCTCCAAGAGCTCTCGCCAGATGATTCGAGTTACCGGATTGGACATTGGTTTACCATATCTCTTCAGAATAATCGCCGTAAACCAGTATGGACAGGGAGAGCCTCATGAGATGACAGAGCCTTTGGTGGCTACAGAGGAGCCAGCTCCACCCAAGAGGCTGGATGTCGTTGACACCACCAGCTCCACAGCCTCCCTGGTGTGGCTGAAGCCTGAACACGACGGAGGCAGCCGCATCAGAGGCTACATGGTGGAGTTTAGAGTGAAAGGCAGCGACTCCTGGGTTCTGGCTGGTGAGACCAAATCGCTTAAGATGCTTGTGGAGGGTCTGACGGAGAACACAGAGTATGACTTCAGAGTCAAAGCCAAGAACGACACCGGAGTCAGTGAACCCCAGGCCACCTTTACCTCTGTGGTGATCAAGGAACCTCGCATTGAGCCCACGGCTGACCTAAGCAGCATCACCAACCAACTCATCACCTGCAAGACCTCCAACACCTTTAGCATCGACATCCCCATTAGTGGCAGGCCTGCTCCCAGGGTGACCTGGAAGCTGGAGGAAATGAAGCTGAAGGAAACTGACAGAGTATTCATCAGAACAACAAATGAAAGAACCACGCTGGTGGTCAAAGACAGCAAGAGGGGAGACAGTGGCAAGTACTACCTGATCCTGGAGAATGCTGCTGGAGTCAAGACCTTCACTGTGACCACATTGGTGGTGGGCAGACCGAGCGCCCCCACTGGCCCAGTGGAGATATCTGGTGTGTCTTCAGAGTCCTGCAACCTGTCCTGGTCCGAGCCTGCCGACGACGGTGGCGCAGACATCACCAACTACATCGTAGAGAAAAGGGAGTCAGGCTCTGCCTCTTGGCAGGTGGTAAACTCCAGTGTAAAGAGAACCACCATTAAGGTGACCCATCTGACCAAGTACATGGAGTACACCTTCAGGGTATGTGCTGAAAACAAGTTTGGAGTCAGCAAGTCCATTGAGTCTGCTGCAGTGGTCATTGAACATCCATTCGGTGAGTTGTGTCTTCGCTCGGAAAACAAACAAATAGTTGCCTAAACAGTGTATTTCAGGCACTCCTTATTGAAGTAATATGTTTTATTTTTCATTGGTTTCCTCTAGTTGCTCCCAGTCCTCCTTCTCGTCCAGACGTGGTCTCTGTGTCTGCCGGTGCCATTAGCATCAAGTGGGACCTGCCTTATGCTGATGGAGGCAGTGCTGTGAGCGGCTACTGGATTGAGAAGAAGGAGAGAAACACCATTCTGTGGGTGAGAGAGAACAAGCTGCCGTGCCTGGAGCGCCATTACAAGGTGTCCAACCTGATCGAGGGCCTGGAGTACCAGTTCAGGGTGTATGCCATGAACATCTCAGGACTCAGCAAAGCCAGCGAGGCATCCAGATCTGTGATTGCCCTCAACCCAGTTGGTAAGGAACATGACGCTTTCTTCTCCATACATTGAGTATTCATATCGATTCGGTCAAGGACAATGATCCAGTTTCTTTTCAGTTCAATAACTTCAGACTAGCCTAGTTATTAATATGCTGAGGGTAACAATAATAACCTTCCTATTCTTCATCTCTGATCAGATCCTCCTGGTAAACCCGAAGTGACAGACATTACCCGTTCCTCCGTCACCCTGGCCTGGACTGTGCCTTCCAACGATGGAGGTAGTAAGATTGTTGGCTACGTGGTGGAGAGGAAGGTCTACAGCACAGAAGAGTGGGACGACCACCGCTGGCTGAAATGTAACTACACCACCATCACCGAGACTTACTTCACCGTGGCCAGCCTTGGAGAAGGAGAGACCTTTGAGTACCGGGTCATTGCCAAGAATGCTGCTGGAGTTCATAGTGCTCCCTCTGAGACCACTGGACCCATCACATGCAAGGATGAATACTGTAAGTAAAATCAAAGATCGATTACATCACAGTCACCCATCTCTTAATTCGTTCTGATCTGAAGCATTGAGGTGGTTCATATCAAAAGTGGTAGAATATTATATATATAATATTATATCTAGCTTCAGAAGTCCATAGTCCTGAGTCTAGAATAATCTGGGTGCATCTTTTCATATCACTGCATTGCCACACACTGGCTTATAATGGTACGTAATATTGATGAATGTTAGTGTCTTCAATGGTTACATTGTTTTAAAACACTTTTCTGCAGCCCCTCCCAAAGCTGAGCTCGATAGCAAGCTGATGGGCGAGACTATCACTATCCGTGCTGGATCAGACCTTGTCCTGGACGGGGCCGTGGGAGGAAAGCCAGAACCTAAGGTGTTTTGGTCCAAGGGAGAGAAGGTTCTGGAGCTGGGAGAGAAATACTCGCTAACCTACACCAGCACTAGAGCCATGGCTGTCATCAAGAACTGTGACCGATACGACACCGGCAGATACACCCTGACCGTCAAGAATGCCAGTGGAATCAGGACCGCTGCAGTTAATGTGAAGGTCCTAGGTAAGGAGAAGATATTCAACTAGACTGCCTCTTTATACAAACAGGACTCATGTATGTTCCTCTCCAGCCCTTAGTTACTGTGAGTCATCTAAATAATATATGTATTGTATATCTGCAGACACCCCTGGAGCTCCAGCTGATAAGATACTGATCAGCCGTGTCACTGAGGAGAAGTGCTCTGTGTCCTGGAAGATTCCTCTGGAGGACGGAGGAGACTTGGTAACACACTACATCGTAGAGCGCAGAGAGACCAGTCGCCTCAACTGGGTCATTATGGAGACGGAGTGCAAGACACTGTCCTGTGTCAGCAGCAAACTCATCAAGAACAACGAGTACGTCTTCAGAGTTAGAGGAGTCAACAAGTACGGACCTGGAGTCCCTCAGGAGTCTGAACCAGTCAAAGCCAGGAATGCCTACAGTAAGCCATGCCCCAGAACACTAGTCCCAACTCCATCTGGTTCTGTCTGGATGCCTTTCTGACCTGCTGTGTGTCTCTTCTAGCCATCCCAACGCCCCCAGGTACCCCTGAGACCACGGCGGTGGGCAAAGAGCATGTCATCATTGAATGGATGAAGCCTGAGAGCGATGGAGGCAGCGAGATCAAGACCTACATGGTGGACAAACGAGAGAAGAGCAGCACCAGGTCTGATACTCACTTTCCTCTTCCTCCTCTTTCGCTCTCTCTCTGTTCAAAAGACTCTCTGTTTAACGCTCTTTCTTTCTTTCTGTCCAGATGGACACGAGTCAATAAGACCTTCACCATCTATGACACTCGTCTGAAGATCACAGGCCTGTTGGAGGGTAGTGACTACCAGTTTAGAGTGACGGCGGTCAACGCAGCCGGAAGCAGTCAGCCAAGCGACGCCTCTCCTTACATCCTCTGCAAGGACCCCACTTGTAAGGAACCTAGATAGCTGTTCCTATGCAAATCAGGTAATTTTTTAGGTATTCATCCTTGCTCTTCTACGAATGACTGTGATTGGTGTGTTTCTCCCAGATACCCCGGCACCCCCCTCAGTTCCCCGCATCACTGACACCACCAAGCACAGCGTGAGTCTGACCTGGACGCGACCCATGTACGACGGTGGCTCAGATGTCACTGGCTACGTAGTGGAGATCCTGGAGGAGGACTCTGAGCAGTGGTACCGTGCCACTGCCAAACCCATCAAGACCAACGCGTATGTCGCCGCCGGCCTGGCATCCAATAAGAAGTACTGCTTCAGGGTAGCGGGCATCAACAGCAACGGCACCGGAGAGTTCAGCGATCCCTGCGTGCCCATAGAACCCGTGGAGAGAGTTGGTACGTAAGCCCCCTCCATGTTTCCATGACGTACAGCTGGAAAAAAACTGCAGAAGAAACTAGTTCAGTTTTCTGATGTTATCGAACAGTATTATTGTCTTGAAACAAGACAAAAATCTAATAAATCTAATAATGAATTATAATATAGTTGATTCATGGATAGGGTTGTATTATACATACATGTGTATAAAATAGTGTATTAATAGGCTTGTATTCTACATGTGTAACAAACAATGTATTAATAGGGTTGTATTATACATACATGTGTATCAAACTGTGTATTAGGGTTGTATTGTACATACAGTGTATTGATAGGGTTGTATTATACATACATGTGTATCAAACAGTGTGTTAATAGGGTTGTATTATATTTACATGTCTATCAAACAGTGTATTAATAGGGTTGTATTATATTTACATGTGTATCAAACAGTGTGTTAATAGGATTGTATTATATTTACATGTGTATCAAACAGTGTATTAATAGGGTTGTATTATACATACATGTGTATCAAACAGTGTGTTAATAGGGTTGTATTATACATACATGTGTATCAAACAGTGTATTAATAGGGTTGTATTATACATACATGTGTATCAAACAGTGTGTTAATAGGGTTGTATTATACATACATGTGTATCAAACAGTGTATTAATAGGGTTGTATTATACATACATGTGTATCAAACAGTGTGTTAATAGGGTTGTATTATACATACATGTGTATCAAACAGTGTGTTAATAGGGTTGTATTATACATACATGTGTATCAAACAGTGTGTTAATAGGGTGTTGGTTGTTCTCCCCAGACATGCCGGACCTGGAGCTGGCCGACGACCTGAAGAAAACAGTGTGTTTGCGCGCCGGAGGAACCCTTCGCCTCTTTGTGGCAGTCAGCGGCCGGCCCACCCCCGTGGTGAGCTGGAGGAAGACCGGGGTGGAGCTCCAGAGCAGAGGCTTCATCGAGACCACTGACAGCCACACCTGTCTGGTGGTGGAGAAGGTTGACCGCTACGACTCAGGGAAATATGTTGTGGAAGCTGAGAACCCCTCTGGAAAGAAGACCACCACCATTCTGGTTAAAATCTACGGTAGGTCACAGCTATATAACAATGTATCATAGCGAGAAAAAATACATTACAAGAAGCCTTATGTCTTTTTATGTCTTGTGCACGTGTCCTCATTCTGTTTTCCTGTTGCCTTCCAGATACCCCTGGGCCTCCAGGTTGTGTGAATGTGAAGGACTACACCAAAGAGTCTGTGGTCATCACCTGGGATGTCCCAACCATTGACGGTGGAGCTCATGTCAGCAACTACATTGTGGAGAAGCGTGAAGCCAACATGAAGTCCTACAAGACAGTCACCACTGAGTGCAGGAAGACATTGTTCAGGATCTCTGGCCTGGAGGAAGGAATCCACTATTTCTTCAGAATCCTACCAGAGAACATCTATGGAATCGGTGAACCCTGCGAGACCTCAGAGTCTGTGCTGGTATGTGAAGTTCCTTCCGTACCGATGAACCTCCAGATTGTGGACGTGACAAAGTCCACCATCTCACTGCGCTGGGACAAACCGCTCCACGAAGGCGGCAGCAGGCTAACTGGCTACATCATCGAGGCCTGCAAGGTTGGATCAGACAGGTGGAGCGCCGTGGCAACCGTTAAAGCCTCGGTATCCCAGCACACCATCCAGTCC
The DNA here is from genome assembly GCA_900302425.1 of Brosme brosme. NCBI lineage: Eukaryota > Metazoa > Chordata > Actinopteri > Gadiformes > Lotidae > Brosme > Brosme brosme. The sequence continues at coordinate 33,755 of OMKX01000297.1, forward strand.
CTGACGGAGAACGACCAGTACCTGTTCAGAATAAGAGCCACCAACATTAGAGGCGTGAGCGAGCCCATGGACATCATCACCCCTGTCACCATCCAGGAGATCAAAGGTATCCCGTTCATCCTACAGTGATGATAGATTATAACATTAAAGTATTGAACTGCACGAGCTGGCACAAACAAGAAATGTCGTTCTCACGGATTGCATCTATTTGTTGCATGTCGCACACCTCTGTTAGAGCCAAGCGGTGACAGTAAATGCCATGGCTGTAAGTTGACTGTCTGTGCACCTCACGAATACTGCAAAACTGGGACTGTAATCCCTGAAACAGTGTGCGGGTCTCGGCAGAATGTATCGCTGTTTCTCTGATTGATGAAAGTGCTAGGAAGTCAAACCTCATTTCAACATCATCCGATTTTTGGAAGGTCAATTATTAATGGCCGTAACTTTGGCTGCGTTTACTACTTAAATATTTATAACCCCTCATTGGAAAGATACTAACCTTGTCTAACTAGTGGTGACGTAACTGGAGCTCCCCTGTGGAATAGGAAAATCATTGAAAAGGCTAAGTTTGATCATAGGTCACAGTAGTGATAATAAGAAATGTAGTTCAGCATATTCTACCAGGGTATTCAATGCTGCCACTCATCTGCCATAATAATATACATTATCTTCATTTGGGGGCTTTTCCCAGCAGATCTTGATATTGTGATTAATCACGATTTAATCACTGTTATGGAGTAGAAGGAAATCTAAATACTGAAATTACGTTGGGTTACAATGGGCTCCATGGAACATGATTTTCTGAATCTTAATGCACACCTTGATAACCCTCAATAACATAATTAGCAGAAAACTAGGTACAAAAACATCTTTGAGAATTTCCTCTTTTCTTCTGTTTCTAGTAATGCCCATGATCGACATGACCAGCATCCCTCAGAAGATAGTCCATGTGCACTGCGGAAAGCCCATCGACCTGAACTTGCCCATCAAGGGACGTCCTCAGCCCATCTGCTCCTGGTTCTTTGGAGGTGTGAAGATGAAGGACAGCCTGGAACGCATTAAAATCGACAGCAACGGCAAATACACTCATCTTGTGGTGCGGGAGACAACAATCAACGACACTGGAAACTATGCCCTGGAGGTGAAGAACAGCGTTGGAACAGCCAGAGAGGTCATCAAGGTCATCATCCTTGGTAGGAACGCCACAGTTGTACAAAGTCATGTAAATGTTGTTATTGATAGGTGTTTCACACATTTTGTGTTGCATTTGTTGAAATAGTTCTGTGTTTCTGTGTGTCCAGACAAACCTGGTCTCCCAGTGGGTCCAGTTCGTATCGAAGAGGTTGATGGATTGTCTGTGACGATGAGCTGGGATCCTCCAGAGAAAGATGGTGGAGCCAATGTCAGCGGCTATGTGGTTGAGCAGCGTGAAGCCCACATACCTGGCTGGCGCACGGTGTCAGAGTCTGTGACCAGACCCTGCTTTAAGTTCACCAGACTCACCGAAGGCACTGAATACGTCTTCCGTGTCGCTGCTATGAATCGCTTTGGTTTTGGAGGCTTCCTTCAGTCAGAGGTGGTGGAGTGCAAGAGTGCCAAGAGTAAGTTCTATCCTCACTTCTCTCCCTATCTCTTCTCAGCCCTCTGCTTATCCCTCTTGTCCCTCTCCTCATTTTCCTCATCATCTCTCTTCATCTTTCCTCTGATGGATTATTAATGTACATACTCATACCATGTGGATTCTAACAGTTCTAACCACTGCTTGTGTCCGCAGCTATCCCTGGACCTCCCAGCAGACCAGAGGTGATTGATGTGACCCGCGAGGGCATGACCTTGACATGGCAGGCACCAGAGGACAACGGTGGCTCCACCATTGCCGGCTACATAATTGAGCGTAAGGAGGCTGGTTCCGAGAGATGGATGCCAATAAGCAAGAACCCCGTCACCATGACTCGGTTCCGCTCCTCTGGGCTAATCGAGGGTCTGGAATACGAACACAGAATCACCGCCATCAACTCGAGAGGAGCTGGCAAACACAGCGAGACCTCGGTCATCACTGTGGCCATGGATCCAATTGGTAGGTAGCACAAATCTTAGATAACACAATATGGGGGAATAGATTTTACTTTGTTGTATAATCTGTCTAGGTCCCTGCCTCTAGAGCCAGTGCATGTGTAGTGCCTTGCAGCATGAGTAGAGCCGGCGTAGTTAAGGAACTGTATTTTCTTGTTCCCTAACAGAGCCTCCAAGCGCTCCTCTCCATCCCAGAGTCACAGACACTACCAGGACCTCTGTGTCTTTGGCCTGGCTGCGTCCTGAGGAGGAGGGTGGATCTGTGGTGACCGGCTACTTGATCGAGATGCAGAAGGTGGACCAGGTGGAATGGACAAAGTGCAACACCACTCCAATAAAGATGTGTGAATACACCCTGACACACATGCCCCAGGGAGCAGAGTACAAGTTCCGTGTCATGGCCTGCAATGTTGGCGGCCATGGAGAACCGGCCGAGCTGCCAGGTGTGGTGAAGGTCCAGGAGATGCTTGGTAAGAAATATTTTGAATGAAGGAGAAAAGACATTACCTATCACCATTCACACACCCTTCCAGTTTTGCCTCAATAGTGTTCTCATGTTTGACTATAAGACATCTAACTGGCTGTATGACCCTTCTCCAGACTACCCGGACTATGAGCTGGATCCTAAATATGAGGAGGGATACGTCGTGAGGCAGGGCGGAGTGATTTGCCTATCTGTGCCCATCAAGGGTAAACCTCTTCCTATATGCAAGTGGACCAAGGATGGCCGTGACATTTCCCACAGAGCCATGATCGCCACCCATGATGACATCACAGAACTGGTCATCAAGGAAGCCCACAAAGATGACACTGGCACCTACGACTTGGTGCTTGAAAACAAATGTGGCAAAAAGGCTGTCTACATTAAGGTTGGTGCTTACACCAGTTAGACAGATCATTCAATTGCCAGGCTCTGTATGAGTTCTCATAGGAATAGTTTGGATGAACTAGTAAATATAAATAGTGAGTTATGTTTCAATGTAAATGTTAGGCATCAATGTTGTGTATGAACATAGGACTATTCATTTGACTATAACCTGCTAATCTGTCAAACTCTAGGTGAAGGTAATTGGGCGCCCAGATGTCCCAGAAGGTCCTCTGGAGTTTGATGACATCCAGGCACGCTCGGTCCGAGTCAGCTGGAGGCCTCCTTCAGACGATGGAGGCTCGGACATCCTGGGCTATCTTGTGGAGAGACGAGAGGTTCCAAAGGCTGCCTGGTGTACAGTAGATTCGAGAGTTACCGAGACCTCGCTGGTAGTGAAGGGACTGAAGGAGAATGTGGAGTATCACTTCAAGATCTCCGCTGAGAACCAGTTTGGCGTTAGCAGATCCCTCAAGTCTGAGGACCCTGTCACACCAAAAACACCTCTGTGTAAGTGTTTAGATCCAATATCAAACCTAGGCTACTATACTAAAACCAAAATATGAGGAGATGCATTATGGATGCAATATTTAATAATATTATTAATGAAACCAAGTACCTTCTCTGTAGTTTCAATTAATAGCAAGCTTTCTCCTCCATTCCAATACTCCCTCAAAATAACCAATTTGTATGAACTTCAGGCCCACCAGAACCCCCCAGCAACCCAGCAGAGATCATGGATGTGACCAAGACCTCAGTCTCTCTGTCCTGGGCCCGTCCCAGGGATGATGGAGGCTCCAGGGTTACTGGCTATTATGTGGAGAGGAGGGAGGTGTCCACAGAGAAGTGGGTCCGCCACAACAGGACACACATCACCACCACCATGTACAACGTGACTGGCCTCATCCCTGATGCAGAGTACATGTTCAGAGTCATAGCTCAGAATGAGATTGGCCAGAGTGAGCCTGGACCTCCCTCAGAGTCTGTGATCTGCAAAGATCCATTCGGTGAGAGCAATTGTTATATGCTGTCTGACTGCTGTATATTTATCTGGTTTTGAGATACAATTTGTACTTATTTCTTTAGAATTCGACCTCAGTTGGACTGTTAAAACATCAACTGATCTCTCTGTCTCTTTGTCCTCAGACAAACCTAGCCAGCCAGGGGAGATTGACATTATCTCTGTCACCAAGGACTGCATCACAATCCACTGGCAGAGACCTGAAACCGATGGTGGAAAGGAGATTCTGGGCTACTGGATCGAATTCAGACAGGCCGGAGAGAGTGCCTGGAAGAGGTGCACCAAGGAGCGCTCTAAGGACCGCCAGTTCACCATGGGAGGTCTGATTGAGGCCACTGAGTATGAATTTAGAGTGATGGCTGAGAACGAGACAGGACTCAGCCGACCCCGCAGAACACCCATGGGCATTAAGACCAAGCTGAGTGGTGAGTCCACCAACACATCAAATCCCAGCCAGGCTGCAGGAATTATTTGATGGTTTAATTGCTATAAGCGTAATTTTTATTTTTGTTATTTCCAAAGTCGGTGAGGCTCCAGCCCTGAAGGAGGAGATCCAAGATGTCACTACCAAGCTTGGAGAGTCTGGAACTCTGATCTGCGGCATCATTGGCAGACCACTGCCTGAGATAAAGTGGTATCGCTACGGCAAGGAGCTGATTCAGAGCCGCAAGTACAAGGTGAGCTCTGATGGTCGCAACCACTCCCTGACCATTATGACGGACGAGCAGGAAGACGAGGGTGTGTACACCTGTAGGGCCGTCAACGATGCCGGAGAGACTGAGACCAGCGGTAAACTACGACTCCAGGCAGCCCCTCAGTTCCATCCTGGCTTCCCCCTCAAGGAGAAGTACAATGCTGGTTGTGGAACCAGCCTGAGGCTGCATGTGGTCTATATCGGCCGGCCAATCCCCCAGATCATGTGGTTCTATGGAAAGAAGCCCCTGAACGCCTCAGAGAATGTGATCATTGAGAACACAGAAAGCTACACCCACCTTGTGGTGAGGAATGTCCAGAGGAAGAGCAATGCTGGCCGCTACAAGGTGCAGCTCAGCAACATCTACGGAACCGTCGACACTTCACTGCGGGTTGAAATCCAGGGTAACTTTATTTTCTGTCATGACTGCACAAAATATAAATGTTTGGATTTTCAAATACAATATCCTGATGTATATTTCCTTTAACTACCTTTTTAAACAGACAAGCCATGCATACCCGAAGGCCCCATTGTTGTTGATGCCTTGCTTAAGAGCTCGGTCATCATCAGCTGGAAGGCTCCCAAGGACGATGGAGGCTCAATGATCACCAACTACATTGTGGAGAAGCGAGAGGCCAAGGAAGGGGAGCAGTGGAACCTGGTGTCCTCGTCTGTCTCTGGTACCACCTGCCGTGTTCCCAACCTGGTTGAGAACGCTGGATACTACTTCAGAGTATCTGCTCGGAACCAGTACGGAGTCAGCGAGGCTCTGGAGATCCCAGCCGTCCTCATCATTAAGAGTCCCTTCGGTAAGCAGGACCGCTTTCACTGTGGGATGAAGCATGCCTCAGTAGATGCTATTTTTCCCATAGCACAAAAAGTGGTTAATAATTACATCATAACTATGTGTTCATCTTATATTTCTTGCTTGCATAACAATAAAAGAAAGGTCTACAAACAATGTGTACTGATTGTGGTTCACAGAGAAGCCTGGAATCCCCCAGCAGCCTTTCATCATCAGCTCCACCAAGAACTCATGTGTTGTCTGCTGGAAGGCTCCAAGCAGCGACGGAGGAGCTAAGATCTCAAACTACTACCTTGAGAAGCGCGAGAAGAAGCAGAACAAATGGATGACCGTCACCTCCAAGAAAATCCAGGAGACCACCTATGAGGTCAGAGGACTGATCGAGGGCTTTGAGTACGAGTTCCGTGTCAAATGTGAGAATATTGGTGGTGAGAGTGAGTGGAGCGAAATCTCTGCGCCCATCACCCCCAAGTCAGACCAAGCACCTCGCGCACCAATCTTCAGGGAGGAGATAAGGGACATGACTGTCAAGTATCACGCCAATGCCACCTTTGTCACTAAGGTGCTTCATTTTCATTATTTTACATCTTTAACTGTTTTACTATTAAATCAGCAAGGGTGTTTTTTCCTTAAATCCAATAAATAACTTCAGACATAAAGTAACATTGCTTTTCCTATAAAGGTGGTTGGGCATCCCAAGCCTATGGTTAAATGGTTCCGTGCTGGAAAAGAGCTTCTGGCAGATGGAACAAAGATCAAGGTCCAGGAGTTCAAGGGAGGATACTACCAGCTCGTCATTCACACTGCTGATGAGAGCGACGCTACAATTTACCAGTTCAGAGCCACCAACTCTGAAGGATCCATCTCCACCACAGTCAATCTAGATGTTGAAGGTAAACCTTGTTTCCTGTGTAGTTAATTTACCTGTATTCATGTGTTAAATATTATCCTAATGCTCATTCTCATGCTTTTAGTTCCTGCAAAGATCCACCTGCCTGAGGATCTCCAGGGCATGGGAGCAGTTCATGCTGTCCGTGGTGACATCGTCACCATCAAGATTCCCATCACAGGCAAGCCTGAGCCAGCTATCACCTGGCAGAAGGGCCAGGAGATTCTCTCTAACTCTGCTTACCACCAAGTCATCACCACCAGGTCCTTCACATCATTGGTCTTCCAGAAGGGAGTACAGGCCAAGGATAATGGTTACTACACTATCACAGCCAAGAATAGGTTTGGAAGCGACAAGCAGACCATTGAGATGGCTATAGCTGATGTTCCAGAAGCTCCAAAGGGCATCAAGGTCAGCGACATCTCTCGTGACTCAATCACTCTGACATGGGAGCCACCTCACAATGATGGAGGAAGCCCCATCACCAACTACATTGTGGAGAAGTGCCCCACCACTGCGGACCGCTGGATCCGTGCTGGACATACCAGTGACAGTAGCTTCACTATAATCAATGTGTTTGGAAAGACCAAGTACCAGTTCCGTGTAATAGCTGAGAATCAGTTTGGCCTGAGTGCTCCATCTGATCCAACTGAGCCAATTACCACGAAAGAGGACATGTCAGTGACCAGAAACTATGATGAGGAGGTAGATGAAACCAGAGAGATCATTGCCGGTGAGGCTCCGTTCTACAAGGTTAAGGAGCTATCCTCTAAATATATCATCTCTGAAGAGCTGGCTCGCTGTCAGTTTGGAATTGTTCACCGATGTGTTGAGATTGCCACTAAAAAGACCTTCATGGCAAAATTCATTAAGGTCAAAGGAATGGACCGTGAATTAGTCCTTAGAGAGGTTGAAGCCCTTAACATGGCCAGGCACAAGAACATCATATACTTGCATGAATATTTTGAAAGTATGGAGGAGATCATCTTGATCTATGAGTTCATTTCCGGAGTTGACATCTTTGAGCGCCTTGGCACAGGAAACTTTGAGCTCACTGAGCAGGAGATTGTCCGCTACTTGAGACAAGTCTGCACTGCACTCAAGTTCATGCACAGCCAAAACTTTGGCCACTTGGATATTCGCCCTGACAACATTGTGTACACCACAAGGAGAAGCACTGAGCTGAAGATCATTGAGATGGGTCAGGCCAGGCTGCTCGTTCCAGGAGAGAACATCAGATTGCCGTTCTCTGCTCCAGAGTATTGTGCTCCTGAGGTTCACCGCCATGACCTCATCTCGACGGCAACAGACATGTGGTCCGTTGGTGTGATGGCCTACGTTCTGCTCAGTGGCCTCAATCCCTTCGCTGCAGAGTCCACTACTCAGATGATTGAGAAAATTTCCAACTGTGAGTATGTATTTGACATTGAAGCTTTCAAGGACACCAGCCTACAGGCGATGGACTTTGTAGACAGGCTTCTGATCAAGGACAGAAAGCTGCGTATGACAGCCACCGAGGCACTAGAGCACCCATGGCTAAAGATGAAGCTGGAAAATGTCAGCACCAAGACCATTAGGACACTGAGGCACAGGAGGTACTATCAGACCCTGGTGAGAAGGACTGAGACCATTGTCTCTTCTGCACGGGTGGCCTTTGGTGGCGCCTTTAAGAACCAGAGAGCATTAGCTGTGGGCAAAGTGAAGATTGGAACAGAGTCCCACGGTTTGCGCGCAGGTCCAGTCATGCATGGATCAGCTGAAGAGGGTGGATACGTCCAATTCACCTGTACCATCGCCCAATTCGACAAGAGCACTCAGGTGACATGGTACTTTGGCAACCGCCAACTTCACTCCAGCTCCAAATATGAAATTACCTACAGCAATGGCTTGGCCAGCATTTACGTGAAAGACATTGAAGAGAGCGATGACGGTGTGTACAAGTGCAAGGTGGTAAGCGACGATGGAGAGGACAGTGCCTACGGAGAGCTTTTTGTTGAGACGGTAAGAAGCATCAGGGAGCACTACATCAGCCGCACTGTGAAGAGGCTGAGGAGAAAGGTTGATAAGTCCATGCTGATGCAAAGGCCACCAGAGTTCACTCTGCCGCTCTACAACCGCTCTGCTTATATTGGCGAAGATGTGCGATTTGGGGTCACCATCACCGTACATCCTGAGCCTCATGTGGCATGGCTGAAGAATGGACAGAGAATCAAACCAGGAGAAAACGATAGCAAATACACCTTCACCAGTGACAAGGGTCTGTACCAGCTGATGATCCATAGCTTAGACATGGACGATGATGCTGAATACACTGTGATGGCCCACAACAAGTTTGGGGAGGACAGCTGCAGGGCCCGCCTCACAGTAAGTCCTCACCCCGTTGTCGAGGATACCATGAGACCAATGTTCAAGCGTCTTCTGGCTAACGTTGAGTGTGTGGAAGGAGACAGTGTCCACTTTGACCTTCGGGTTTCAGGAATCCCCACTCCTACTCTGAAATGGATGAAGGACGACAAGCCTCTACAGTTGGGCCCCAAGGTGGCAGTGGTGCAGGAAGACATTGATTACCATGTCCTTCATGTCAGAGAGACTCTGCTTGAGGATTCTGGCATTTACAAGGTCACTGCATTCAATTCTGCTGGCTCTGCAAGCTGCCATGCCATCCTAAAGGTGGATCGCCTTACGTATACCAGAAGAGAGTACAAGAGTGAGGAGGAGAGACACAGATATGTTCAAAAACAGATCGAGAAAACTAACAAAATGGCTCTACAAATCGCCGCTACAGAGGAAATGGTTCCTCTTAACCCTACTGCCCAGGAGGCACTCAAATTTGCTGCAGATATTTACAAGCCCGCAGTGAGCACTAAGAATGTGGAGGGAGAGTTTGACATCACAGTAGAGAAGTCAGAGACAAAGAAACTGGAGGAAGAGAGGAGGATCTTCATGCCATATGAAATCCCTGAGCCTGTGGTTCATGACCCTACAGCTCTGGATGAGGATAAAACGATCAAACAGTTTGTGCCTCTGTCAGACATGAAATGGTACAGGAAGGTCCGAGACCAATATGAGGTTTCTGAGAAGATGGAGAGGATTGTACAGAAGAGACAAAGACGCATTCGTTTGTCCAGATGGGAGCAGTTTTATGTCATGCCGCTCCCCAGAATCACAGACCAATACAGGCCAAGATGGCGCATTCCTAAACTCACTTTGGATGACCTTGAGACTGTAAGACCAAGCCGCCGATCACCCTCACCTGAGTCTGAGACCTCTTTCAGATCCAGGAGGAGATCTCTGGGAGACCTGAGCGACGAGGAAATGATGATTGACGACTATTTATCCAAGAGGAGAACCGAAGAGGAGAAGATGATGTTAGAGGATGAGTTGGAGCTTGGTTTCTCCGCCTCTCGTTCTGGCAGTCCGCACCGCTGTGCGCGTTGCGATCCCAGCCCAGAAGAGAGGAGGCATCAGGAGGTCATCAGACAAGAGCTTTTCGAAGTCTCTGAGACAAAGAAGAAGCGAACTGTTTCTCAGTTCATGAGGAGGAGAAGGTCCCTGTCTCCTACATACATTGAACTCATGCGCCCTGTTGCTGAGCTGCTCAGAAAACCACTCACTCAGCCTGCGCTGGATGTTGAAGGCGAAGCCGTAGAAAGGAGGTCTCCTACACCAGAGAGGACACGTCCCCGCTCCCCAAGCCCCATCAGGTCAGCGGAGAGATCCTCTCGTTCCTCCTCCAGATTCGAGAGATCTGCCCGCTTTGACATCATGTCCCGTTACGAGGCCCGTAAGGCAACTCTGAAATCGGAGAGGACGTACCAGGTGGTGAGTCAGACTCCATTCAGCTTGGATCACGCTCCCCGTGTCACCGTGAGGATGCGTTCTCACCGTGTGCCGACTGGCCAGGATACCAAGTTTACCCTTAACGTCCAAGCCAAGCCCTTTGCCCAGGTGAAATGGTTCCACAATGGGATTGAAATCTCTGAGAGCAGTGAAAAGTACATCTTCACCAACATGAGTGGTGTTCTGTCCATCGCCATCCTTGACTGCCAAGCTGAGGACAGCGGCACATATCGTTGCGTTTGCTCCAACTCCAAGGGAGAGGCGTCCGACTACGGCACCCTGGATGTATCAGGTGGTGGTTATACCACCTTTTCATCTCGTCGTAGAGATGAGGAAGCTCCTAAGCCATATGTTCCTGAAATGACCAAAGTAGACCATTACCACAGCTCTCAATTTAAGGCTGGCTACTCCTCTGAGACCCACTTTGCAGTATCGGAGAGCAAGGCCAAGATGTCGGAGACCACAGAGGTGGTTACACGTGACAGATACGCAGCCTCATCTGAGCGCTTCTCCTCTGCTGAGCGCTACGACTCCTCCGTCAAGTACGCCTCCGCAGAGTACCTGTCTTCTGCCTCATATTCCTCTGCTTCTTCTGAAAAATTCTTATCATCTGAGGCTAAAATAAAATCCTCTGCTGCCACTGCTGTCGAGGATGTTTCTGTGAGCTGCAAGCTGAAACCAACACTGCCAGCTAGGATTCTCACCAAGCCCCAGTCTGTGACTGTGGCTGAAGGAGAGACAGCCTCTTTCTCTTGCGACATTGATGGAGAGCCTGCACCCAGTGTGACATGGATGCATGAAAGCAGATCTATTGTGACTTCCTCCCGCATCCAGGTCACGACCACTCAGTACAAGTCTAGCATGGAGATTACATCTGTCACGGCTTCTGATGAGGGCAACTACTTGGTAGTAGTGGAGAACTCGGGAGGCAGACAAGAAGCTCATTTCACCCTGACTATTCGCAGACCTGCTCCCAAAGAGGAGATCACAGCTGTCAAATCACCGGAGCCTTCCATCAAGTCCCCCACTCCCAGCCTCAAGTCCCCCACTCCCAGCCTCAAGTCCCCCACTCCCAGTGTCAAATCCCCTGAACCATCTGCCCCATCACCCGCTCCTTCTGTAACTTCTCCAGTTCCCAGTGTGAAATCTCCAGAGCCACCAATGGTTAAATCACCAACAACAAGTGTTAAATCTCCAGAGCCCAGCATAAGATCTCCTGTTCCAAGTGTCAAAAGTCCTGAACCAGAGGGAATTAAATCTCCCAAGGGCGTCAAATCCCCTGAACCAACTGCCTCTCCTACACGAGTCAAGTCTTCAGAGCCATCTGTGACTTCCCCAGCTCCCGGCATCAAATCCCCACCTCCTAGCATCAAGTCTCCAGAGCCTGAGGGAATCAAATCTCCCAAGGGCGTCAAATCTCCTGAACCAATTGCCTCTCCTGCACGAGTCAAGTCGCCACCTCCAATCAAATCTCCAGAGAGGGCCAAGTCACCTGAACCTGAGGGAGTTAAATCCCCACGTGGTTTAAAATCACCAGAACCAGCCGGGATTAAAACACCTAGGGGGCTGAAGTCTCCAGAACCAGCAGGGATCAAAACCTTAAGGGGACTGAAATCCCCAGAACCATCTGGTCTCAAGTCACCACGGGCCTTAAAATCCCCTGAGCCTGAGGGACTCAAGTCTCCTCCCCGGATGAAGTCCCCTCCCCCCACTATGTCCCCCAAGAGGGTCCTGTCACCACCCACTGTCAAATCCCCAACGCCCAAACCTCCCAAGGTGCTGAGCCAGCTCAGTGCTGAGGCCTGTGAGGGTTCAGTCAAAATGTCCTGTACCTGTGAGAGCAGCGTGAGGGAGGTGATGTGGTATGTCAATGGCAGGAGGCTGTCCCAGAGCAGCCACTTTGAGATGAAGTATTCCGAGGGCTCCTGCTGCCTTCTGATCCACAACCTGGAGGACAGTGACCAGGGAGAGTACACCAGTGAGATGACAGCAGAAGGAGGCATCTCCAAATCCTCCTTCTCCTTCACTGGCCAGGTGTTCCAGTCCATCCGTATGAAGGTCACCGCTTACCATGAGCAACAGATGGTGCTTAAAGGTGATTTAAGATTTAAGATTTTTTTTCATAAGACGTTATGTACTATGATAGCATCTGCCCTTTTTCAGAAATTAATTATTAGGTAATTCTGAACACTACTTAATTTTGTGAACACCTTACTTAATCATTTTGAATCCTGCAGGATCTATGACAAGCCTGAAGGAATCTTCCTCCATGTCAATGAAGAAAGCGGTCCACATGCAGGAGGAGACTTCATCATCCTTCTCCTCCCAACAAGCCATGATGTCGTCCAAGATGGAGTCCAGCTCCTTCAGCAGCATGGCTGCTGAAATGAAGTTTGAAACCATGTCAATGTCCAGCATGTCCTCCATGGCTTCTGAAAGCTACGCTGTGAGCTCCAGCAGCCTGACTGAGATGTCCACTCAGATGGAGGGAGCTTCCTTCAGAGCCATCAGTAAGACCTGTTCCCTTTGTTATCGTCAACCACAGGCACACCACTAGTACAACACTGTCCACTAGACAACTACTGGCACACCATTATCTAGTACACTACCATTGGACCACCACTATCTAGTAGTCAACCATTGGTAAACCTCCACTATCCAGTAGAAAACCACTGGTAAACCACTATCTGGTAATCAACCACTGGTACACCACAATCTAGTAATCAACCACTGGTACACCACTATCTATTAATCAACCACTGGTAAACCATTATCTATTAATCAACCACTGGTATACCACTATCTAGTAATCAACCACTGGTATACCACTATCTAGTAATCAACCACTGGTAGACAAGTAGCTAGTACACCTCCACTGGTACTTTAATACCAAGAAGTCAACAACTGGTACACCAAAATCTAGTGGTCAATCACTAGTAAACCTGCCCTTTCTAGTACACCACCACTGGTACACCACTATCTAGTAGAACAGTGGTTCCCAAACTTTGCTCAGCAATTGCACCCCTTTGCAGGTTTTTTTTCCCACAAAAACAAAAAATAAATGTCTGCATAAAACTTGTTTATTAAACATGCCGGCTTTGTGCAATTAGTTATGAAGTGAATGGAACAACCTTCTCCTACTCAGAAAGAAACGGCAAATAGCTGCATTTGTAGCATTCAATTTTAAAGGACACCTCAAGATACAATATGGCAACAGATAGCCGAAATACACATGCTATACTTTGTATGAACTTAGTAGATCTAAATGTTCAACAATTAACATGTTTAATATTTAAACATGTAATTCAGGAGTCAGCAGATCGACATGATTCTTATTGTATTGATACTATACGGCTGTCTGTTTGATATTTGTGTTACATGATTTTTCAAATACTTTATGCTAAAAATAGTAATGAAACAGTGTTAATGGTGTAATTCTATTACACATACAGTAATGTTTTTCTCGGAAGGGATAAAGGACAGCCTGGAGACCATCCTGATAACATGACCTCACATTCTGTTCTGCTTCACGGATCACTCTGGACCTCTAGCTGCCCACATCGATTTCAGTTGGCGGGAGTGCTTGCCTTGATAGACAAACTCCTTCAGCCAATCAGCGTATTATAACATGTGACGTCATCACAGTGCGCGGTTCAGTGGATACATGGGATAAAGAGAAACTCCACCAGTGCATACTCTTGTTCTTCTTTAACAGTTGTTACTGAGTCTATTTCTGCAATAACTGCACTTTTTTTCTTTACTAATGTTAACGTTACCACTCATTGCTTTGGGAGACGCCAGTACTATTTTTCCATCCAAAACAATGACTACTCAATGTGTGGCTTGATGAAGGGAAAATGTAGACTTATAATGGAGCATGTCCATTTCTTCAAACATTAACAGCTAAAACTTTTCAACACTGTTAGAGATGAGATGAAAAAAGTTGGTTGGGACAATATCAGGATTGAATGGGTTGTCACTTATCCCATCTAAACACAACACAATTTCACATACGTTACTGAGAGCTATTACTCGTAACGGTGGCCATTGTATTTCCAAATAGTTTTGGACCCTACAATAGTCTTGTAGGGTGATTGTAGGGATCCACTTGTCTCTTCTTACAGCAGCCAGCTAGCCATTTGTTTCTGATATTTCTATCGGCTGTCATGTGATTATATGTTTCACCTTTCATCCCATGGTATTATCACAACAGACATGTCATTTCTTTAGACATAACTCCACGTAGCAAACTTGTGAATGTAGACTGTACAGCGCTAGCCTCCATTTCCAGTCGCACTTTTGCTGAATTACTCAATTATAAAGTAGACAACCACTGGTACACCACCATCTAGTAGTTAACTGATGGTACATCACTGTCTAGTAGACAACCACTGGTAAACCTCCACTATCTAGAACACCACTACTGGTACACAACTATCTACTAGTAAACCACCAGTACACCAGTTTCTACTACACCACAACTGGTACACCACTATCTAGTAGACAACCACTGGTGAACATCCACTATCTAGGACATGACTAATGGTACACCAATATCTAGTAGATACCCACTGGTCAACCAACACTATCACAATACTGACAAGTCAGACAGGAGTTCTTCAAATAACTATCAGAAACATGCAGACTTCTGTGCAGCTATCTATTTCTGCACAGTCACAGGTCACATAACGTACAGCTGAAGGACATGGAGACTATCTGTATTATTAGGACTCGTGTTATTCCTGTCATCTTCTAACGTCTCTGTCCTCCGGTTGGTCCACCAGGTTGTGCTCCGAGGATCGAGGCCCTACCTGAGGACATCAGCATCCAGCCCGGCAAGGTGCTGACCGTGGCCTGCGCCTTCTCTGGCGACGCCAAAAACATACAGTGGTCCCGCGGCGGAAAAACCATCGAGGTGACGGCTGGTGGTCGCTTCCACATCGAGACCACCGAGGACCTGACCACCCTCATCATCACTGGAGTGAAGGAGGAAGACGCCGGCACATACACGCTCCGCCTCTCCAACGAGCTGGGATCCGACTCGGCGACCGTCCACATTAGCATTCGTTCGATGTAAAAAAGAACCGACTAACACCCTTTTCCCTCCCGTCTCCCTTCTTTCATGCTATTAACTTATTCATTGAGGAAAACAAATATTCTTACTTGATAAAGACCTGGATTTCTATTGTAAATATGAACTATTTTTATACCAAACTTGACATTAATTTATGCCAAACTAGACTAAAGTCTAAAGTTGTTATAAACTGTGCCATATTGGATAATTATGACTTAGGATTT